>PVJI01002114.1:0-154915 GCA_004026765.1 Micronycteris hirsuta
AATCCCGCCATCACGGCACATGCCTAGGTCGTGGGTTTGGCCCATTTGGGGCATGTATGAGAAGCAATGCATTGAGGTTTCTCTCCCTCTCTGTCTCCCCACCTTTCAATAAAAAATTCTTAGAATGACATCTTAATTTTCATGGAGAGAAAGCTGGGGACATAGGTGAGAGTCACAGATGGAGCCAAGTTAGAATATTCTTCTGTGCTTTGACTCATAATTCTGTGAACTTGGAAAGGAACTCAAAACGCTTCTCCAGAAGAACCGAAGGATCTCTTCCTTGGTCATGGTGTGCTGAGAATGTTAAATAAATGTAACCCCAAACTTTTCCCATTACTAACATCCAAATTTCTCTGATTCTCTGGGTCTACAGTCTAACTTAAGTGACAAATATTAACTGCAAATAATACAAACCCTTGAAGAACTGGTTTCTATCTTAGGTTTGAATGAAACCAAGGTCAAGTTGAGCAAGTGAAATAAGGTTAAATACTTAAATTTTTTTGTTTACAATTAATACATACAAGTGCTTACATTATTGATATGAACGGTGAAACTGTAGAGTACCTATTTTACAGTGAACGATTACAGCAAAGCAAAGAAGCAATTGTGAGTTTGAAGCAATCCATACTGAATTCAAAAAATATAGAAAGGAAAGGGAAGAAAAACACCTCGCCATGTAGGTATCTGGGCTCTAAGATGAAATGCAGTTAGATATTTCAAAGCAATCCGAGTAGCAACAAAATGGCTCACTTTCTGTAAAAATTTTATAGGTCTCTACAGGGCACGTTGAAAAGCATCCCTCAGAACCAGCCCCGAGGAATACAGCATTTGCAGCCACACACACTCAGTGCTCAGTTGCTCTCTAGCGTCTCAGCCACACTCACACGCAGAGGAAAATCTCAACCTGCAGTGAAGGCTGATGGGACCAAAAGTATTAGCCATGCACTTGGAACATCAACGCTCGTCTAGAATTTCCCTTAAATCAGGCCTTTTCTTTAAGGGATGGATCGGCATCCAAGGCTGTGTGGGAATGACAGGCAGCATGAAGTCCAGACCACGGCTCGGTGGAAGGAAACTCCCGTGCCAGCAGGGTCACCCCCGCTTCACCAGCGCACGCCATTGCCATCCCTAATTCTGTGGCCTCCCTGGGCATTTCCTTTCCACAGGCTCCGCGGTGCCCATAGCCCACAGCCCAGCTGTGCTCCCCACCCCGGCCACTGCAGGGAGAACACATGATTAGCTCGAAAACAAACTCAGATGCTGAAGTCCGTGGTGGCTCGTGGCAGGAGTGCCTCATGTGTTCCCAGGTCGTGGTGAACTTCCTAAACCAATGGGGAGACTTGTCTTGCAAATAACCAGCAACATGTGCTGCCCCAGAAATCTAGGTCGTTTCTCTGCACTTGGTGGGAGCTCGGTCAGTTACCAGTTGGTGCTCATATTTGTTTCCATGAGTTAGATTTAAAATCACATTATTCAGAAAACTGGGTCAGATCTCCTCCTGGTAACACATAATTAAAGCTTTAACTTGGAGGAGAAGCCTTTGGTTTTTTAGAAAGGAATAGAAGTGTGCTTTAGTTTCAAAGTATATTTTAAAGTCAATTTTATGAACATTTGTTACATTTGGTATCAAGGTTTTTTTTTTTTTTTTCTTCAAAAACTCTCTACACCATAGTTTGCATCCACACATGTCTGGCCTCGGTCTCTCTAGAGAGTGAGTCTCCATGAGACCAACAGGGCAGGAACCGTCACAGGGTCGGGCACTGTGATTGCAGGAGGAAGTCCCTGCACGTGTGAGGTGAAAGCATCTAGTAGCCAGAGACACAAACTGTTTTTATGTTTCACTTTTCCCCCCACTAATCTAAAAAAAAAAAGTGGCTTTGTTTTATATGAAAGCAATTCTGTATTCAGCTTTGTGCTCCTTATCTTAGTCTTTGTTCCTTTAACATATCGCTATTAGATGCTGTGGGTATAAACAAGCTAAAAGACACATCCTTTTTTCCAGGGCACCACGAAAATACAAAAAGTATTAGAGTATCTTTGGAAGAAACTATAATTTCCATAATTGGCGACTTTGCATTAATGAACAAAATAACATCCAATGATGGACCCATGGTGTTAGAAGTGTATCTGAATATCCTACTTTAGCCGAATTACTCTATTAGAATATCATAATGGCCAGTTTGAATTTCTTCTTCCACTTACCCTTGGTTTCTTTTTTATAAGTGAGAAACTCACAAAGTATTTCTGATTCCAGCCTACATCAACTATTATATTATTTTAAGTCTTTGTACATGCTCGAATATAATAAAGGAAAAACCCTATCAATGTCCAAGCTTACTACCACGCCAGGCTATTCAACCACCGTATTAAAAATGTCCACTGTGGACTCGAATGGATAGAACTACCAGACACAGCATGATTCAGTTAAGTCGAACCGAGTTCCCTAGTGTGAAAGTCAGAGAACAAAGACAGGCCGGTCCAGAGAACAGGGCAGAAAGACGGGTCACGCTGTCCCAGCCAGAGAGAGGTGCACATTTAGGAACCCCCAAATCCCCATACGAGTTACACAGGTAGGAATGCCGTGTCTGAGTGAGAAAGGCCGTTCCCTGACATGTCAGCTTCCAGTATGTAAGCCCCAGACTTAGGAACATCTATTCCTTTCCGCGTCCGGTGAAACCACTCGCGCATGGACACATGCAGTAAGTGGCAGAAGCCACTGCGTCTGGCCCCATCTCAGGGCACCTCTTGTTGTCAGGCCTTTGCAGTGGGCGCTGGGACTGCATTGTGCGCAGCGCCCTCAGGTGTGAGCACAGCTCCCTGGGTGCGCCAGCTCCCCAGACGAGCCCAGTCCTGCCGCGTGGGTTACAGAATTCAGTGCTGCAGCTCATGGTCTGGTTCGCTTGGAGCTGCAGGCTGCCAGCGGGATGACGAGCAAGAAGCCCGCAGTGATCGGCTTTCATGTTGAGAGGAAAAGGAAGTAAAAAGCAAAGGGAGGCCGTCTGCCCGCTTTGCTCTGGCCTCATCTGCTAGGCACATGCCCCGCACTCATTCATCCTAGCAAGCACCGGGCCCTTGCTCTCCGCCTGGTGTGGCTGCAGGAGCTGAAGAAAGAGTGGAGTACAAAAGAAAGACCCTCTTTGCATGGATGCTGCTGGCCTTCTGCTAGGGTCACCTGCTGCATTACACCGAACAACCTTGCCTGCAGAGGGAGCGCGCCTGTGACCTACTCCAGGCGCGGCCTCTTTACTCAAGGATGGTGGCAGAAAGGGGACAGACTGCTGGGGAATGTGTCCAAGAGTATGTTCTGGTACGAAGTTTGATCCCCCCGCCACGGGCCCATTGGTTAGCTTGTGCCAGAAGTTTTATGAACTTCAAAATAGAATTGACCCGTGACACATAAAAATGTCCCCTGGGAGCGGTGAGATTATTAGCAAATCACTTAGGTACAGGGAGTGCCATATTTATTTCTGTAGAACGAGAGTCATTCTTAAAATCACTGTTCATTAATTATAATTGTGAAGAGTCCCCAGGGCCTCCTTGGATGGAGTCAGAGGCCCCGAGTCACGGATGTGAATGAAGGGGCCGTGATGGATGGTAAGCAGCGATTGGTGGGAGCCAACGCCCTCTGCAGCCGCTCAGGCTTTTTTTTAAAGAACACTCTGCAGGCTAAATTTGGCCCCAAAGCTGCCCGATCACCGCCTCTGCCACAGTATTATGGAAAACCAAACTCCTTAAATTATAAAAATCATCATCCTCATTATTATTATTAGCCATGGGGCATTATTATTGCATTCCTCTTAAGTTTGCCACCCGGAATCCAGCCGGTCTTCCTTTCGTAACCGAAACCCGACTTCCCTCTGGATGACCGGTCTGCTCCCTGCTTTCTGACCGCTCCCAGGAGGAGGTGCTTCGCCCGGCGCAAGCTGCATCTGTTATAACTCCTCGGCAAAGGCGATTGGTTCTGCGGTAAGCACGTGATCCAGTCAGACCAAAGGAGCTTCCATAAGCTCTTCTTCCAATTATTTGTGGAACACAGACTGTCATTTCTCATTTGGATGTCAAAATGAGATGTCGTGGGGTCTGGGGCATCAGGTCCCCTCCTCGTGAGACCGTGAGGACAGTTAGTGTGGACACTATTTACTGGGCAGATGAGGGAAGAGCGTCACCACTTGGAAATCTGGGTTGCTGTGGCAACGTACAATCTTCGTGGCACAATTTCCTAAACTCTAGAGTGGAAGGCGCGGTCTCGGTCGGTGACACAAGCTATGTGCAGAGAAGAATAAACTTTTACCCTTGAGGGACAAAAGAGTATAACCAGAAATAGTCCCCCACCAGGGGAAAGTTCGTCCAGAGCTTATGTTCTACTGTAAAGATAGACACCCTTTATTTTCATAATCTTTATTTTATTATTTTTTATTTTATTTTTTTTTTTAAGATTTTATTTTATTTTTAGAGAGAGGGGAAGGGAGGGAGAAAGAGAGGGAGAGAAACAGCAATGTATGGTTGCCTCTCACATGGTCCTCATGGGGACCTGGCCTGCAACCCAGGCATGTGCCCTGACTGGGAATCGAACCGGGACCGCCTGGTTCCCAGCCCGCGCTCAATCCACTGAGCCACACCAGCCAGGGCTCATAATCTTTATTTTAATATAAAAAGAATTCTCAAGTAAAAATTGATGTTCCAGGAAGATGGGCATCTTTATTCTCCAGTTGACGGTAACCCTTGGGCCGTCACTGCTGCCTGGCAGCGCTGAGAAGCACGGGGCTGAGCTATTCGTGGAGAAACACCCCCCACGAGAAGCCTGTCAGCTTGCTTTTGCGAATACTTGACCTTCAAGACACTCTCTTGACAATGTGTCAGTAAAAGAATAATATTATTGAGTTAAGAAAACATTACCAAATATGTGCTCCTTGAGACTTCAACTCAACCCCACGTCTTCCCTGCTCCTCCTTTCCACCGCCACCATTCACAAACCCACCCGCTTTTCTTACCCTGCTTTGGCTGTGGAAATACAACATGAGTGTATTCACTTTTTACCATATTTTTATTGGCTGTATTGGGGTGACATTGGCTAATACAATTATTCGGGTTTCAGGGGTACAATTCTAGAATACATCACCTGTGTACTGTGTTGTGTGTTCACCACCCATAGTCAGGTCTCCTTCGTCACCATTTACCCCCCAGCCCCCATACCCTCTCCGACCTCCCCCACCCGCTTCCCTCTGGTCGTCACTGTGCAGTCAGCCACTGGGAACCAGCAGCCCTGCCCTTGCCATCTGAGAAGCAAACCTATATATTGTGTTAAAAAAACCCCAAAACACCTCTAAGCCTTTACAAGTCACTAGGCTGTTTTGCCCACTATACTTCAACCAAAGAAGGTTAAAAAATGGAGGTGGGGGCTGGCGGCGGGTGGATGTTAAAGTTCTTAACTCCCAGGAGCCCTATTTTCATGTGTTCACCTCGGAGGAAGCAGGACAAGTCCTGCTGGGCCCAGTGCCACCCGAAATCCTGAGGACATTCGGCCAGCTGGAGGTGTCATTGTGGAGACAGTGTGTTTGGAGACACGGAGGATGGACCCTGCATTTTCCAGTGTAACACACACTGGCTGGAACACCCGACTCTCCCCAGGCAGACGGCAGAATGTTTACAGGTTTCAGTCCCACTGTTTGTACATGGGAAGCTGAGCTCAGAATTTGTAATCACCGAGGAAGCTGCTGTTTTTAACCAGCTCCGGGGGCGGGGGGTGGGGGCCCTCGTGTACCGAACCATAAACACATGTTCTGTTGTGTGTAATAAACCCCCCTGACACAGCACTTCTTCTGAAGGGAAGGATGAGGGATGTAACAGAATATTGTGAACCCCAAACCAAGAGTCTGTCTAGCTGGCATATCGAGTCACAAAGGAAAAGATGTCCCTAAGGGTAGTATACGCCATGCCGTCTGTGATTTTGTTTTTTAGCCTTAATGTCATGGAATGCCGAAGCTAGAACAACCTTAGAGATCATCTAATCCAGTCCCTTCTTTACCAAAGAGAAGACTGAAAGCCACTGAAGCAGGAACTTAGTCACCGAGTGTCAACAAAGAGAAGAGAGTAGACAAAGTCTCTTGTTTTCTACAGCAGCGACCCCTCAGTGCATGAAAGGGCGGTGCGGGCCCTGCACTCCCATGTACGTTCACCCCCAATTGGTGCCCCGCAGGCAGCCGGTGACACAGCGTCCTGGACACCCCTGAGCTGTGTGCATCGCAGTCTTCCCCACTGGAAAGCCAAGTCCGCACCACTGGTCTGGGCCCGGTCTGCAGGAACGTGGCTCAGCCGTGCCGCTCCTAGCTCGCCACCGACCTTTTCAGTGTGGACTCGGCAAAGTCAGACTTGCGAAGGGTTTTCTGAGCTTTCTGACTTTGTCAACGGCATTCACCAGTGGGCATAAGGCAGGGGGGTGAATAACCACATTTATATGTAGTGCTCTGACATCCTGGGGTTGAAGGGGAGCAGTAGATGCAACCCCCAAATCTGCGTTTTGGGTATAAGGACTATGTTAGGCTGCTTATTTTTTAAGAAATGCAAACATAGGGAAAGTTCTGAAACCAAGAAGTCATACTTTTTAAAAGACGCCTTATGTAGGAAATCTCTATTTGTAAGTGTGTGCCCCGACCCACCCAGGAAGACAAAGACCAGGGTCAGGAAACCCTTACCGACAGAGAAGACGACCAACTTACATCTGCATGCCAGCCCCACCCTGGGCAGGCGCTCTGCCTGATAACATCCCATAGCCAGTTCCCCTCCCCCACCCCAACCTCCGCTTTTGTCCCCCACTGTTAATCTATTATTATATGGAGAGAGCAGCGGATTTATTTTTTCTCCCCTATGAGGATCTCACCACACCCAGAGGGACTGCCCCTCCACAGACCGGACAGTTCTCAGAGCGAGAGAAGCTGCAAGCGCCTCGTCCCTATGGCACCCAGCCAGTCCAGAGCCCCCACGCCAACCGCCTCCTTTACTGGCTCCGTGCTCTGGGCCACTGTCCACCTGCCCTCATCACCCCCGAGTCAGGAATCAGGCTACTAAGGACAGCCCCTGTGGCCCAAAGCCCACTGAAATAAATCAAAGTAGCCCAATGTAAACCTGCATACCCTGCCTTGCCCGTTCCTTCCCACGGAAACCACAATGAAGGTGCTTGTCCAGTTTTACCCTCTCGCTCTGTCTCCTGAACACCCCTGGCTCTTCTCCCAGGTGGCACCCCACAGCATGATGCGTCCCCTCCTCTCAGGAACTGTGAGTAATAAACTATCTTCTCAATGGAAATCCTCTCTTGATCCGTTAGCCTGACCGTATCTCAATAATAGTAAAATACATTTGATAGCACAGAGATCAGTGGTCAGGAAAAATGAAGGTGCCGACATAAGAGATGGATTTGAAACAAGCAAGAGCAAACAAGAGGTAAGTCACAGGTAAGGGGAAGGTGACGAAGGTCTGGCTTAAATGGAACTCATGCAAACCCAGAATTCTGATTGTGGTATATGATGGTCTGTCTGGAAAATTGTTAATATAATGAGAACGGTTTGCCCAACATCGATGTCACCTGGCAGCCAAGGAGGGTGGACTGGAATGCACATGCGTGAATAATGACGACTTCACTGTACTAGTCTGTGGGGGCGGTAGATGCTGTTGAGTGAGCATGTGTACTGTGTGGCTGTCGTATTCAAAATGACTGAGTGAGCAGAGCAATGAATTTGCACTAAGCTTGAACATTCCTCCATGGAAACTATTCGGGTAGTTCAGAGGCTCTTGGGGATGATGCACAAACACTTCAAAGACGGTAGAGAATGTGTTGAAAGTGATCCATGTTCTAGAAGGCCGGCAACAAGCAGAACACCTGAGAATGTTGAACGTGTACAGGCTGCAATCAACAAAGATTGGTGACCCAGGTGAATTGGCCTCCCACAGTCCAGACTTGGCACCCTACGACTCTGGCTTTTCCCAGAACTAAAATCACCTTTGAAAGGGAAGAGATTTCAGACCATCGAAGAGATTCAGGAAAATACAACAGGGCAGCTGATGGTGAGTGGGAGAACTCTTTGGGGTCCCAAGGTGCCTACTTTGAAGGGGACTGAGGCATCACTGTCCTATGTACAATGTTTCTTGTATCTTGTATCTGCTTCAGTAAATGGCTCTATTTTTCATAGTGCATGGCTGGACACTTACTTTGTGGACAGACCTCATAACTTTGGTGACCTCCGCGAAGAGGAGAGGGCTGCCTTAAAGTGGCACCGTAAGTTTCCCCTTGAGCACACGGCTTAACAAGCAACATGTGAGCTCGAACATTCCTAGACACAGACTCACCACATGGCATTCCCATGACCGGTGCCCAAGTTCTCGTCCACAGCAAAGTGTTAACACAGCCGCTGACTCATCTTCCTGCCGCCTCCTCTTCCTCCTTCCATTCATCTGTCCTATTCTTTCTAAGAGTGGAAACTGCTTGAATCGTCATTAAAGCCTCCACAATTCTTCGTTTCTTTCTCAATTGAGTGTTAATCCCCACTGTTACATTAAAGTCATCCAAATGGCGTCTCCAGCCCACCCTCCAGCCTAGTGCGCTCTGGTCCGGCTCAGTGAAGCGCCCTCCGCTCCCAGCACATTCTCCTTGTGCACAGAACCATCTGACGGTTAGAATCAACCATGCTTTTAAAAATAATCTTACAAAAGTTTACGGTATTGGCTTTCAACAGACTGTGATCTTGGAACTTTGTGTTCTTTTCCTAATTCTAAAATGTAATTAGTAATGGTCATGTTATAGAATTCTCACGTAGACTAAATGAGATAACATGTATAAAGACCTCAGAACAATTTGGGGGTGAATCAATACTAGTTAACAGCAGCTCTTTTGTCATTGCAAACCTTGAGATTGTGGATGAGAAGGGGCCCCATAGTAAACCTGACCAGCCCAGGGGAGGCCTGCGTGGTGACCTCACAAACTCAGACACAGAAAGGAATCACACAGGATGGTCTGAAGTTAAAACTCTGTGACTAAAAGCAGGTCATGGCCAGTAGTCACTTCCTGGGCTGGAATCTGCCCGACAAAAGCCAACCTTTATCTTAACTGAGCCTGTCTGTTGTCTTTTGCATCTCTGACAACACAGCTTTGGGACGTCAGATTTCCTTTTTCCAGACCCCTCAGGGCACAGGCACCAGGGGAGACCACAAATCCCCTCACTGTTAATGTCTTCGTGTTAATAGCCCACTGGTAACCATCCTGTGCCCACCCGTGTAAAAGAAGCTTGTGTCTGTCGTTGTACTTTTTATCCAGTCCCAGAGGCTCCTTGTCCCCGCCACTTTGCTTTCTCCTGCCTCCCTCGTCCATCATCAATGGATTTCATGTAACTCTCATCTTCTCTTTTGATTGCAATGTATAAAATAAGGTTAAAAACTGCCATTTTGGGGAACATTTCCTCAGTGCATTGAGATTTTGCTTTCTGGCCATTGTCATCAATTTGGCTTAAATAAACTCAGACAAATGCTCACAGGTCTGGACGTTTCTCACATGGACACCAGGACCCCCACCCCAGGAGTCCAGGACCGCTCCTGAGGTGGGCAGGACTCGGACACCTGACAAGATCTAAGGGAGAAGCAGTAGTGATAGAGAATGCTAAACCTGGAAAATTTCAGTTTGAAGTAAGAAGCTATAAATCTGGCAAATAATGTTTATGTTCAAGCCTTTTGTTTCAGAAAACCGCAGATAAGGCCGATCCTGGCACCTGGGAGGACAGCCGACCACCTGGGGCCTGATAATGTTTACCTCCTGGGGGCAGCCAATGGCTCAAGATAAGAATGCCTTGGGTCTGCTTGTGCACTCCCCTGGATTCCAAAGCTCTTACCGACCTGCTTATCCCCAGGTATAAAAACACTGGCCTGAACAAAGAGAAGCAAGGTGGTCTGTTAGGGTACAAACCCACCATTTTCTCAGATTGCTGGCCATCTGAATAAAGCGCCTTTAAAGATTCAATTGCTTATTGGGTTTGGTAGTGACAGGCAGCCAGAGTGCCAGCCTGTTTTCCCGTTACAGTAGTGCCGTTCAACAGGACGAAACAACTCCAGAGCACGTGCCGTTGTGTGTTATGGAGTCATCCAAGGCGCAGGCTGGCTGCTCTTCCCAAGGAGGCAGCAGCAGAACGGGGTGCCGATGCCCTTGGTGTTGGGCATGCAAGTAAAATACCTGCAGGAATTGTCATGTAGCGCACGTAGGAGCCATGAAGTGGGACCTGGTTCCAGATGGGACTAAAAGATGGAAATGACAAGGTCTCGGAGGAGTGGGATAATGGGAAGGTTGCAGGGCAAGGAGTTTTAGTCAGAGAGATCAAGGGATAGAGTCCGTGAACAAGAAAACAGAGGGGTGTTGTTTCTGACGCAAGGCAGGACAGGCCTATGGACGACCCGTGAGGCCAAAGTCAGTCTTTCACTGGTGTGAGTGACTGAGTTTGGGTGCCTCGGCTTCCCCGTGCATGTCTGGGACAGGATGGCTGTCAGAGCCCGGCCTGGGGCTGTGTCTGCAGTGTGCCCTCCCCGTGCGGGGAGTGTCTGTGGCAGTGGTCCAGGAGCAATTGCACTGGACAGACTAAGCAGGCAAGGAGGGCAGGATTCAAGATTATCGCAAAGAGAGAGGGATCTTGAACTAACGTCATTAAAACAAAAGGCGTGTGAGTTTTATAGCATTGGGGTGAGCTACTAGGAGAGTTCTGTAAGGTGATGGGGGGAGCTGGTCTGTGGGATGAGGCCGTGTTTGTTTAATGGTACTTATTGAAGTTAGACTGCTACTCCCCAGAGTGTCCGGAAAACCCTCTGCATCCCTCCCGTTCATCCCTCTCCCCGCCCCAAACCCTGGCAACCACCGACCTTTTCTAGAATGGCCTATAGTTAGAATCGTGTGTTGCCTTTTCAGATTGGCCTCTTTCACTTCGTAATATGCATTCGACGTTTCTCTCTGTCTTTTCATGGTTTCAGAGCACATTTCTTTACGGTGCTGAGTAATATTCCATTGTGTGCACCTGCCACAGTTTGTTTCTCCATCACCTATTGAAGGGCGCCGTGGTTCCTTCCGAGTTTTGACAATTATACATTAACATCCTCATGGGGGTTTTGTGTAGACGTACGTTTTCAGTTCCTTCGGGTAAATGCAGGCCTGCTGGACTGAATGATAAGAAAGAGTCTGTCTAGTTTTGTAAGAAATCGCCAAACTGTCTTCCAAAGTGGCCGCACCATTTTGTGTTTCTACCAGCAACTGTGTGAGCGCTCCTGCCGCTCCACGTCCTCGCCAGCGCCGGGTGTGGCCGGTCCCCGGGGTCTGGGCCGCTCTGATCGGCAAGGAGTGGTGTCTCCTTGTTGTCATGATTTGTGTTCCCCTGAAGACATGCGACGTGAGCATGTTTCCAAGTGCTTATCCGCCCTCCGCGTATCTTCCCTGGGGAGGTGTCTCTGAAGTGCTCTGGCACCTTTTCAAATCAGATTGCTGGTTTTCTTATTGATGAGTTTTCGAAGTTCTTTGTGCATTTAGGATCACAGTCCTTTGCCAGCTATGTGCTTTGTGAATATTTTCTCCCAGTCAGCGACTTGTCTTCTGATTTTCAGTTTCCTGGTGACTAATGAGGTCGCGCGCCTTTCATGTACCTGTCGGCCACCCATGTGTCTTTGATTTAGACAAATGTCTGTTCTGATCCTCTGCTCATTATAATTTGAGTGTTTAGGGTTTTTTGTTTTATTGGGGGTTTTTTTTTGCTATTGATATCTTAAAACTTTTGATCTTCAGAAACCATCAGTTTTGCTTTCTCATCTAATTATAATGATATATCATCTCTATATATCACCTTTTATTGTATATTTTTTAAAAGATTTTATTTATTTCTTTTTAGACAGAGGGGTAGGGAGAGAGAGGAAAACATCAATTTGTGGTTGCCTCTTGTGCTCCCCTCAACTGGGGACTGGCCTGCAGCCCAGGCATGTGCCCTGACTGGGAATTGAGCCAGTGACCCTTTGGTTTGCAAGCCAGAGCTCAATCCACTGAGCCACTCTGGGCAGGGCTTATTATATTTAAAAAAAGAAAAAAAATTCCAGGCAGCCTCCCTTCACACTTACTCATGGTATATAGTGATCATGTGTGAATGCTTACAAAATCTGCCTTTATCAACATACAGGAATGTGTCAGAGGGTTATCCAGGATGGTGTGAGAAAGTTTGAAAATTTTCAATGCAAAGACCCGAAAAAAGGAGACTATGATTTCAGCTGGAAAAAAAAAAAACGCTACCACGCACTTGTCTGTGTCTTGTTGTGAGCCTGCGGCAGACAGTCAGCGACGACTGCTCACAGCGGTGCTGGCCCACGAAACCCGTCACAGCAGGGGTTCCAGGCGGACAGTCCCGACGACGCCACAGGCGCGATGGCCCGGCCGCCCTGCCGCGTGCAGTTCTTCACACGGCGTCCTATCGCATTTCACGGGGCAACGGGAAAAATATGTGGCCAACGGTAAGAAAACTTTGCTACCCGTGTTGTACAATAAACTATTTGCACATTGCTATTTTGAGCTTTTACAATTGTTTAAACAGAAATAAAGTGGGGAAAAGAAAAGCTACAACAGTCGCAGGCCAAGTCTAATTTATATTATGGTATTACTTAGTCTGGCAAAAATATAACCAGACAGGATTAGACGTTTATATAACTTACAAAGCAATCACCCTGATAAATCTAGTGCCCGTCTGATACCACATCACAATATTATTTTTTAAAGTATATTTTGTTGGTTACGCTGTTACAGTTGTCCCAATGTTCTTCCCCTTTGCCCTCCTCCACCTGGTACCCCCTTCCCTCTAGCAAGCCTCCCCTTAGTTCATGTCCGGGGGTCACGTCTGGAAGTTCTTTGGCTTCTCCATTTCCTATACTGTTCTTAACCTCCCCCTGTCTATTTAGTTCGCATTTGAAAAATAGCTTCCTATATGGCAATGAAATACTAATAAATGAAAATTTGTTTCATAAAAATTTGTCATTGAGAGCATTGTGTACAATGGAAATATATTTCATACTTTTTTGAGATTTATACCAAAAAGGCACGTATTCTAAAGAACAGGAAGTCCTTTCAGAACATATGTTAATGAAACCCAGGTGAGCTCCAAGAGCTTCTTTAACCCAACACGGTGCTAGGTGAGCAAAACACCAGAATCACTGCGGGATGACACGCCCCTTTTTTAAAGATTCACCTGTTGTAGGTCACGGCTTGTAGCCGCTCGTCTTAGGAACAGACCTACTGTCTCAGGACTTGGTCTCCTTGACGACACGTGTAGCCTGTGGGAAAATTTAAATAGGAAATGGAGAAACTACGTAATAAAGATCAATGAATGTATCAAAGAGATGATGATCGAAGGAGTGAGCAGATACATTTTTATGCTACTATAACCCAGATCAGGGCTTTACTCTCAGTCTTGGGTTTCTGTAGTCACGTGGGTGGAGATTTTTCTCCTTGGACAAAGCCAGAGAGAGACCTTTTCGTCTGTCCTGGGATTAACCCCCGAGAATTTTAAGAAACTGACCTGTGTGGAGCCTCCCATAACAAAGCAGCATCGGGGACCTGTATCGAGGCTTTGCTGATAATATGGTACACTTTTATCCAAAACTGTTTTCTAAATATAAGGGCTAAAAATAAGTGCTTGTCTAGACTCTGCTTAAGGGAACTTCTGTCCTAACATTCTACGGTGTCACCCCGATCACCGTCCTGAAAAGGGACACAGCAAACAACAAATTGGCGGGACTTCTTGTTTAACTGATGGTTAATTAAGATGGATTTCCTGGAGAAGAAACCGACTCCAGGCCTGCAGGCCAGCTGTGCCAGTGTGCAGACAGCCGCAAAGATCACGGACTGTCAAGGACAGGAAGGGACTTTGAAGAAGAAAGCAGCTTCGAATGTTCTTCCACATGTCCCCTGGGGCAGTTTTAGTTTCCTGTCATACTCTTCCAAGTGTCCCCCCAGATGTTAAATAGTCTTTTTTTCCCCCAGGGAAAGATGGCTTGGAGTATGATGGTTTGCTCAATGAACAGACAGACTTTGAACAGAAAAGTGGAGACGGCAGCTCAGTTTTACAAAGACGTCTCACTACATCTTACTCGGCGATGTTGGAACCATCCGAGCAGTTTTGTTTATGCGGTTTCCGCGCTCCCCCTCGTTAAAGTCCCGCACGGCCTTTGGCCCAACGCCTGCGTTAAGAAAAGTGAGCTGGTAGGTAAAGACTTATTCAATAATGCTTCTGGCTTTTGAGGTTTATAAACTACTGATTAGTAAAGGAAATAAAAGAACCAGAAGAAGTAAAAGAATCCAAAGAATTATCAATCTTTCGCTCATTTGCTGTCTTCTTAGAAGCAGCATTAAGAGAAGCATTAGAAGCCTGATGGTGGCTTGGCCGGACCGGGTCGCCGTGGCAGGGCCCTGGGAGAATTCTGAGAAGACAGGGAGAACCTTCAACACTGCGAACGAGGTCTAACTTACTAGTCTGTGCTGTTAACCCGTGCTTCGGGGCTGAGACAGGCCCGGTTCTGATGTATTTATTTACGTGCTGGTTTTCAATGACAGCTCCGAGAGCCATGTGCATTTCTCGTGCATGTGGGCACGTGTATGGCCCCTTAGGATGCGCATCGGCTGCTGAAGGCTTTTTCTGTTTCCCGACTGGGTGAGCTGAAGGAAGCGTCTGGGAGAGAGGAGTTCTGCCCCATCTGGAGAAGCCAGCATGTTCAACAAATAGACATATGTGTGTGTGCATGGATTGATTACTCTTTTTTTATGTGAAGTGACTAGAAAGAACTCAGTGCTATACTTAGTAGTGGGTGGGGGAGGGGCGAGGGGAGGTCACCCTATTGGCACAGCTCTTGTGCTGACCCAGCCAGGCCCACAGGCGCGACAGCACGGTGGTTGCTGTTGGGGGCGCGGGGTGAGGAGGGTAGAGGGCGGATGAGCGGCAATGGACGCAGACTTGACATGGGCGGCGAACGCACCATACCGCACCCACGGATGTGCTGTAGCATTGTGCACTAGGAACCTGTAGAATGCGGTGTCACCCCAATAACTTCCATAAAAAAGAAAAGAATAAGATAAGATAGGCTGAAATATGATGAGCTGGAAAGAAGGTAAGTGCCTGGGCCTCGGAGAAGAAAAACGTGGCACTCTTGGCCAGAAGACCCTGGTCTGGCGAATCCGAAAACGTTCTAATCAGCCGAGATCAGACCGGTCAGCTGACCACCAGGGTTCAAACGGCATCTGTCTCACAACCCTGGTGATTTCAGCCCCAACTGGGGAGGGTTTATGGAGAAGGAAGAAACAGAAATGTGTTGTGGGGGCTCCTCTGCCAATAGCAGCTCCTTTTTCAATTAATTAATTAATTAATTAAATTATTCAACAAGTATTTCCAGAGCGTGTCTTTGTGCCCGACGAAGGCCCAGACAGGGAGGGCAGGACGGGAGCAAGACAAACCAGGCCCTCCCGAAACTGGTATTTTACTGAAGGATGATTCTGTCTTTGCTGAAACATTCTGCCAAATACCTGTAAAATGTAGTGGTCGTCTGCATATTTCTTTTTTCTTCTCATATATTTTTTTCTTGTTTTACCCATTTTTAGTCCAGTCGGTGAGTATTTCAGAGGGAGAGAGGGGGGTTTTGCACACTGACATTTAGGACCTCTGACTCGTCCGGGAGGAAGCGCTGCATTCCTGCGGTCGCGTCCAGTTGGTGGCCCAGTGGCCCTCACAGGTGCGGAGCCTCAGGCCGGGGTTGGTCTGCGCCCCTCATCCCCCGGGACAGCCTGTGCTGGCCACAGCTGCGGCCTCCCTCCTTCAGCAGGCGGCTGGGCCCAGGCTCCGTTTCCGGCCTGGAATTTCCCCTCCCATTGCCATGAAATCTTTCTAAATCTTTCCCAAGTACGGGGAACTCAAAGACAGAGTGCAATATTGGCTCTGAACGATTCTATCTGTTTTTTACAATTAAATATATTCATCTAACACACACCATTTTTATCAGCAACTTTGAATTTCTCCCTGTGCCTGAGGGAGGGAGTGCTTAAGCCACTCGCATTGCCACAAGAGCGGTGATTAGAACAGACTAAACTCTGCTCAAGCCGGGCGTGACTGGCACACAGTAGGGCAGCACAAGGTTGTAGTGAAGACCGTAAACCCTGGGGTCCCCTGTCTTAGCTTAAATCTCACTTGACCTTGGACACACAGTTTCCTCGTCCATTAGTTGGAGTCACTATACCGTGAACTTCGCTGGATTGTGGTGAAGGTTTAATTCCTCGTCATACATGAAGCACTTAGAACTTTCCTGGGCACAGAGCAGGCCCTATTTATTAATAACATTATTACTTCTACTATTAAAAAGAAGACTATAGCCTAAGGTAGGGGAATGGTGTTCTTGAACTAAGAAGACGAAAGTTTAAGCCTTCACAGGATAGGTCACAGTTTGGAACTGACTCATGGGTTCCCTCTGATTTCTTTGATTGATGACAAATATCTAGGATGACACCAAATAGGAAAACGACTTCAATTAATAATGTGATCGTGTAAAAACAAGTTGAACATCGAATGGCCATTTGGGCTGGTGATCATGTATGAAATAATCTGAGGTTCCTAATCTGAGGTTCCTTTTCTGTGAACCCTCTTTTCACACCCCAGGGAAACCTCTGCTTTGTGTTGTCCTTTCCTCGTTGGTTTAGGGGACTTCATGGTGGCTCTGCCTGTCAAGGGAGGGCCTCCAGCCCTCGGGCCTCCCTGTTCCGCGTGAAGAACTGACTGCCGAGGTGGTACTCCCGGTCTCTCTGCGCCACACTCGTCCCTCCTCGGGAGGAACAACCTCTGTGTTGGGAGAAGCGGGCGGGGCGTGGTCGGCGCACTTCACCGGGGCCGCGCTGTTTCTGCAGTGGGAGCGGTGCACCCGTCTGTCTGTTCTGCACCCTGGGGTGAGGATCCTGTCCTGGGGTTGGGGGAGGATTTTTCGAGCTGCACCAGTGCCACGCAGGCGATTCTAATTCAGGACGAGGTATTAAAACACTCACTTAACGGCAGATATAAACCCACTATTTATTATCCCGGGTTTTGGTAAGAAAGAGATGAGTATTCAAACCAGGTCTTTTGGGCGAGTTTAGTAAGGGAACCTTTATAAAGATACGGACAGGTTGTAAAATCAATGGGGGGGCGGACAGTACCCAGGGAGCCATCGCTACAGGACCTGAAGGGAAAGAGGGTGGGTGCAGCCCCCAACGCACCGGGAGGAGAGGGATGGGCACAGTGTGGTGTGGGTTGTGCAGGACACAAAGATGCGCCTGTCACACCAGCTCTGTCCCTATGTTCCGGAACATTTCATCTGTGAGTCCGGAATGCCAGTCCCTAGCAACGTTCTTCACCCGCATTGGCCAGAAAAGGAAGGGAGGACAAAATCAAGAAAATAGCAGAGTCATTTCAGATCTGCTTCTGCAGCTGCTTGTGAGGCTTAAATGGAGACTTGTACACCCCCCTCCCTCCATACCAGAGTCCCCTTAATATCGCTTGGCCGTCAGGGTTTTTAATCAGGTGTTGTATGGCAGAACTTCAATTGTGCCGCCTTTGAATACTTGGCGACCCTAATCTTCATCGTGTTGCCCAGTGTTTTCATTGGCTGTGATCCTTGGTCGAGGGGCCCCTGGAAGGCGCCCCAACAGATCCCTGGGTTCTGAGATGGCCTTTTGTTTTTTTCTTCACATGATTTCTCATGTGCAGCTGGGACCCATCAACCCAGCTGGTACGTCCGTCCCTGCCACGTGCTGAGAGGCATTTTACAGTGCTATGCGAGGCCCGGAATGGCCAGAGCAGCGTCGGCATCTGGTCTAACTCACGCACGAATGTTCTGTCATTCCTTTCTGGGTACCGGGGCCTCCCTGTCACCGATCTGAAGGCCATGACAAGAGAGGAAAATGCTGGGTGCTCCTTGGTTCCCAGGCCCGTGCCTCTGGCCGAGGAGAGCAAGTGCTCTGCTTGCTGGCGTTCTCAGGTAGACCCCGCATTCCCTAGGACAGCACTCTAACCGCGGAGAACCCTCTTTTCCCACCGGTGCCATCATTCAGTTTTCAGATGGCGTTCTCTGTTTAAAGAAGCATCTTTTTCTGGGAGGTGGGACTCGTGGTGAGACCGGTGAAGCCAAGGAGCATGCGTACAGGGCCTCCTTTCCTGCAAAGTGCGCCCTCTGCTCAGAGGTGAGTCTGGGTAGGGAGCAGCACGTCTGGCAGACCCGGTTTACGACTTCGCTTCTGTCATTGACTGGATGTGACTCTGAGCACCTTGCAGTTTTCCTCTGTGTAAACTCGCAGTACCACCACCCCAGGGCCATACATCCGTCTAAAGGAGGCTGCGCATTGGTTCCTAGTGGATACTCAGTCGGTAAGGAGTATCGCTATTTCCATGTAGCTGAGTAGTTAGGTTACTTTTCTTTTTTCCTCTGGTGACACTGTACTGACAAGTGTAGATGCCTTTGGTTACACAGGAATGTTCTCCACAGGCCTTGTTCCCCAGACAAATTACCTACCGTCTCACTTACACATTACCTACACATCACCTACACATCACCTGCACGTTACCTACACGTTACCTACCGTCTCACCTACACATTACCTACACATCACCTACTGGCAGCCCTCCCTGGGACAGAGTGTGGCAACTTTGCTCCGATTTCTTGCGCTCCCTTGGGTACGGCGGACCTCTCTCAGCTTTGCACTGTCTATACCATTCATATTTGGCAGCCAAAAGCACCTGAGAAAAATGACTTTGCCTTTTGTTTTTGTGCATATTTTTATCCCAGAGAGCAAAGAGAGGACTCACAGCCTCATGTAACCAGATCACTAAGGTCCCCGTTTTTTTAATCGCTTCCCCCCCTTCTCAAACTAGTGATGGAAACCTTTATTTACACACACAGTTTTGTGTTGACTTTCAGCTCTATAAAGACTTTTGTCATGCTCTACTTTGACTTTAAATAAAGGATTCTCTTCCACACCACACTTACTGATGTAGTTTTTATCAGCCTGAGAGGAGAGCCCTTGTCTTATTTATGTTCACTTAGAGCGCCCAGCACCACTGCTGAATGCATAGCCGGTTCACGGTAAATTGACATTTAATTAAGGATGGAAAACATGCGGCCTTGGCAGTGCCCTCCATTTATCAAAAGATCCAAAGATTGTTGCCCATGGCAGCCCACAGAGCAAAGCAAACACCCCACACACAGGCTGTTACAAGCAGAAGTTGGAGGGAGAAAAATCTAACAGCACTGACGTGTGCGCTCATAAATCTTCCTGTAGAGAGGGAACCCATGGAAAAAAACATCCGTGACCACAGATCAGTTTGATACGCAAAGTTTTCGATAAGAACAAAAATATGAACCAAAGAAGTATTTTATTTTCGTATGAGCCGAGAGGTCTATCATTTTCCTAAAAAAATAGATAAGAAACAGTCTCCTCTAACAGGCTCATGCTTTAGGGGGTGAAGGCAGTGGCTTACATTGGAATATGCACCCAATACGCTTTCCTTCTGTGGAAAATCCGGCGACTTAGCCTGGAGGTGTGTGTATAATTAAAAATAGATGCTCCTTTCTTGATTCCCTGTACTTTTCCCTGTAGAGTTGCTAATGTACTCAGTATACCCTTCCTGTTTTGAATCACCTGGGCACACTCCCTTTCCTCCCACCAGTAGTTCTTTACTGTGGGTCTCCCTCGTGTTGTGCTCGCACTAACCAGGACACCTCACAGCGAGGCAGAGCCAGACACCAGGAAAGTGGCGGTGGTCTCTGCCGCCCCTGCGATGGGGAACCCCAAGCCTCAACTCTTGGGCTGCTTATGTTCAGAAGGATATTTTGGTCCTTTGTGCTACAAAGGAACGGCGTCATTTTGAATCCTCCAGATGCCTGTGCAGTGGAAAGCCTCAGCATTTGCTGTTTGTTCTGAGCAGTGGAAGTGACACCAAGTAAAGAAGGCTTAGTCTGGCTCTCCAGGAAATTAAGGTCTTGTGAATAACCACATAGACTAAAAAAATGAAAATTAATACGGTGAAATTTATCACACGAGTGCTGAAACATGAGCAAAGACGGGAGCAGGCAGCAGTGATGAACTGGGAGGGGATGGGTAGCAGCACATTACCTAGTGTGTCCAGCGTACAGTTAATAAAACTAAAACTCAAGAGCATAGACAATAGTCAAATGTAGCAAAGTATGAGAAAATGATGAGGTTTAGTGTCTGTCTTTGTTTTTAATGTAACTTATCTAATTTTAACTTTATACAATTTATTTTTATCAATGCCTATGTTTAAAACCAGCCCTTAAAATTCTTGAAAATTTAACAAGTGGTTCTCATCAGTCATGAGGAGTGGCTCCGGCACACCTCTCCTCTGTCTTCACTGATTACAGGGCCTGAAAAAGGTGAAATGACTCTTTAGATTTAATAGGCTCGGAATTTATTAACTTAAAACTTTTAAACTACATAACTTGAATGCTAAACATAAGAGACATGTGGGGGCCTAATTACATTGAGAATACAACATTTTTCAAAAAGAGGAAAATATCATTTGAGTAAATAAAATAAAGTAATAAATTAGGTACAGTTGGGCCCACGAATCAGGACATCGTTTAATACATTAGAAGCAACAGAAGCCGGGATTCTGCCATATCACCCGTTGACAGGCAAACTGTTGACTAAAAATGAAATATAAACTAACACCCAGCTTACAGGCCATTTTCATTCATTTATTGAAACGTTTGAAAATATGTACTGCGCGTCTTTGAATTATACAATATTCAATCAATATGTGATTACATTGATGTATAATTGTGTCAACTGCTAATCGCTGCAAGTCCTCTGCTGGGAAGGACGCAGGAGTGGGTGGGGGATGGGAAACAGTTCCTCAGCAGCTGTGTTACTGCGGAGGAACGCGGGCGCACGGGGGCCACCGGGGGCTTTCCCGAAAGAGCCCTGACCCAGCAGAAAGGTCATGGTCAGAGTGAGACCAGGGAGGCAGAGGCAGAGCACAAGCAAGAGAAAGGGGAGCACTTCCCATAAACCGAGTTCCCACGAGGCCGGGCGTGAAACGCCCTCTGCTAACAGTGCTGAGCCAGCCTTGGCTCCAGGTGGTGCGCAGCAGTCCAGAGCCCGCAGTCCAGAGCGTGGGTGACGGGCCACAAAAGCCTTCGGATGAATATGCCTTTCCTTGCTGGGCGATGGAGAACGAGCGAGGAAAGAGACGCACAAACCCAGACTCTATCCTGAAGGGCTGTGAACAAAAACGCCAGAGACCCACCTCAGACTGAGAGACGCAGGCCCTGAAAGTAAGGGGGTGGAAGACGGTAATTCATGCAAATGGCAGTGAGGGCAAGAAGCTGGGGTAGCAGTACCTTTATCAGATCAAATAGACCTTCTGAGAAAGTTCATAGTAAGAGACAAAGAAGGACATTAAATAATGATAACAGGATGGATCCAACGGGAGGATATAATAACTCTTGTGAACATGTACGCACTCAGCACAGGAGCACCGAAATAGAGAAAGCAAATCAGACATAGAGGGAGAGAGTGACAGCAATACAGTCGGAGTCGGGGACTTAAACACACCACTGACCGTCCAGTTAAAAAGTGGGCAGAGGACCTGAGTAGACACTTCTCCAGAGAGGACATACAGGTGGCCAAGAGACATGTGAAAAGCTGCGTCACTAATCATCAGAGAGATGCTCATTAAAAGCAGAATGAGCTATCACCCGCACCTGTCAGGCTATCGTTACTAAAACAGCAAACAAGTGTTGGCAAAGATGTGGAGAAAAGGGAACCCTGGTGCCCTGCTGGTGGGACCGCAGACTGGGGCAGCCACCGTGGAAGGCAGTGTGGAGAGTACTCAGAAAATTAGAAATGGAACTGCCTTATGACCCAGTGATTCCACTTCTGGGTATAAATCTGAAAAAAACAAAACAAAAATACTAATTCAAAAGAATATATTCATCCCTATGTTCATTGCAATGTTATACAATAATCAAGTTATGGAAGCAGCCCAAGTGTTCATCAATAGATGAGTGGATACACATCTATTGGTACATTTACACAGTGGAATATTAATCAGCCTTAAAAAATAAAATCTTACTATTGGCGACAGCACAGATGGATCTAGAGTGTATTATGCTAAATGGAATAAATCAGTCAGAGAAAGACAAATGCCATATAATTTCAATATTTGTGGAATATAAAAAAACAAAATAAACAAAGAAAATTGAAACAGATACAGAGAACAGACTGATGGTTGCCAGAGGGGAGGGTTGGGGGCCTGGGGGACAAGCTGCAGGGACTGAGAAGGACAGATCGGTAGTCACAGGTCACGGGATGTAAAGCACTGCACGGGGAATCCAGTCAATAACACTGTGATCGCTACGTCCGGGCACTGGAAGTAGCAGGGGAACGCTTCGTCAAGTGCGTGATTGTCTAGCTCCTGTGCTGTACACTGAAACCAATACAACAGAATATTGAATGTACACGGTAATCAAAGAATAAAAGAAAGTCTATGAAAGATTGTGCAACACTGTGTCATTCTTATGTGACTGGATTATATCTGTTGGCATACTGTATCCAAGAAAGATGCAGCGGGCATTTATTTTCAGAGGCTATTTTGACTAAAATTTTCCATTGCTGTCTTAGACAAAATTTAATTTGCCAGAGTGACCAAAATCACGTGTACTGAGAACTTCAGGTCTGGGCTAGAGCTTTCTCTATTGTTGTCCGGGATTTTGAATAACTGCCTGGAGTGGCCCTGAGTTTTGCTCCTTAACAGGTCCTCACTTTTTTTTGGCATATTCGGTTTCTGCATGGAGGCTTGGAGGGACAGTCTTAATCTCAATAGGCTATTTTTCAGGGTGCGCCTCATTTAAGGTCTTTTTCATTGTCCTCCTCCCTCAGAATATAATGAATATTTTAATCTGTACACTTAGGTAACTCTTCAAAACTCGGCACTGTTTTCTTCACTGTTGTATCTTTGACTTTTGCTTCTGACTCAACGGCCTTATTTTCCCATGGGAACCCGTCAGTCATACCCGCTCTTCCCCGGCCTCTGCCTGTGTTGTCATTTGAAGGTTTTCGCTTTTCTTGTAAACTTGGGTGCATCATTTAATGTTGGTTTTCTAGATCACATGTTCATTTCTTCAGAATGACAGTTCTTTCTATTTCAGTACAAATTTTGATTCTTCTATATAAGACTTTCCTTAAAACCCTTAGTTTACCTTTTTTTATTGCTTGCACACAACAGCTCAAACGGGCCCCTCATTTGAGAGGCTCCCCCAGCTGACACTGTGTTCATTATCGATCGGCATTTTAAATGATCTCCAAAACAGCTCAAATCCAACCACTTTCTGTCTGTGGAATGAATCGGATTTCATTAAAATGAAATGAGTGATCTGTAGGTATTTAAGTGCGCATAGATTTTCAACATTAAAAAAGTTTTTTGTGAAAATGTCTGACACTAATGGCTGATTCTCTATCCTTACCCAGTTTCTACTGTAGTTTTTGTCTCCTTTTTTGCAAGCAGACAAATTGTCAGGCCAAGAACCTTCCCAAATTAGAAGCACAAAATACCATTCAGATAAGTTAACTTACGCTGTGCTCTGCCAAGTAGGTTGGACTTTCTCACACTCAGTAAAATCTATCACTTAGAGATGTGGGAACATAACTTGTACTTTTGAAACTCATTAGAAATGCAATTTATTTTAATTTAGACCCACCCTGAACACTCTGGTATGTTCATATTTTTCCTTTTTTTTTCCTCTCTTAAAGGAAAAACAAAAATTTAGTTTGGCAGACACTCTTCACCATTTAGCAGTTGATACAATTATACATAAATATAATCACATATTGATTGAATATTGTAATTCAGTGGGAAAATATTTTGATCTTGACCTCACACTGTAAATAGTTGGCTCACTAGTCCTGGCTGGCGTGGCTCGGTTGGTTGGGTCGTGGTTCTGTAGACCAAAAGGTCACAGGTTTGTTTCCAGGTCAGGTCGCATGCCTGGGTTGTGGGTTTGGTCCCGGTCAGGACACATGGGAGGTAGACCAGATATCTGTGAGTGAAAACTAAACATTCTGCCCAGCGGTGAAGGTGCCAAGGTAATGACCTAGACCAATGCTCCTCAAAGTTGAATGTTCATAATGTGCCCTAGGTCCATCTGTGCTGTCACAAAGGGTAAAATTTTCTTTTTAACAGCCTAGTAGTACTCCATTGTGTAAATGTACCACTGCTCTTTCATTTACTCATCTGCTGATGGGCACTTGGGCCACCTCCAAACTCTGGCTGCTGTAAACAACTCCGCAATGAACACAGGGGTGCACACACTCTTTCAAATCAGTGTTTGGGTTTCTTTGGAGAATATTTTTTGCAACAGGACATAAGGATTTAGTTTTTATAGCCCAGTTTTCCTCCTTCTCTCATGTTTGTGCTTCTTCTCATTCCCACTATCTGAAAAAGTTTCATTCTAATTTCTATTAGGTTGGCATTCACAGTTTGCAATGTTACAAATACATAACTGGAATTCACGGTTAAACTGTTGATCACAATTACTACTGGTGAACAAAAATTTATGTTCTGTGAAATTGTTGCTTTTCTTAGAATTATCTGTACAAAATGAATGGGCACGTTTTGTAACAGAAGCGTGACTCTGCTCACCCATCCCCAGGCCCAAGAGGCACTCCATTTCATCCTTTTCAAGGAGAGACCCACGTGGGCCTGTCATTCTGCTGCAGCAGGCTCAGCTGGCTGTCATCACTGCGGGCTGTGATCCCGCGTCTTCCTCCACTGTCACCCAGGTGTGGCCTACCTCTCTCCTGACTTCTCCCGTTTCCGGATTCCGCGTCTTCCTTGTCCCTGGTTCACTCCCTTGTATGCGATGCCATATTACCTAGCGACTTCCTGACAAAGGGCACCTGGGACAAGAATATTTTGAGCATTTGTGTTTCCCCAAAATGTCACTCTTTTCCCCTTGCAGTGGATGGGTGTTTTAATCAGGTTAGAACGATACTGAACTGCTGGTATGAAAGCCGGGACGTGTTGTCCTCTCCACCCTGGTGTTCCTGCCAGGAAGTCCCCGCCTGTGCTGCCACTTCCCCAGTGTTCCCAGGCTGGGCGACGCAGTGCATCTGCTTCCAGGCTGCCCTGGCGAACATCCTTCCCCCTTCTCTGATAGGCCAGCGGGTCACTACTATCCCAAAGGTCTCACAACTCCCGCCTGTCCCTGACATCTCCTGGGCTGTGGCCTTTGTCCTCATGAATCCCCCACAAAGTTACAAATCTGCAATGGTGAGTTCAAGACGCCGTACAGAAACCACAAAGACGAAAGAAACCTGAGGTTTTCAGAAACAAAGGGATCTGTCTACCTCAAGCCTAACCTGTGGCTCCCGTGTCAAGTTCCCTGACAGGAGACAAACAGACATTCTTTACATGTCCCCCTGCTGTGTCCTTTGTCTGTGTAATGTCACTGCATCTCTCGGATAATTCCAAGCTATCATATGAACGCACAGAGAGACCCCACAACTGACCACAGGAAAGAACTCCCTGTGTGCAGACGCCTTTCCTGAGGACCAGGGTGAAGGTTCATCCGCGCACGAAGAAATGAGGCACCTGCAGCTGGAGCAGGGCCCCTTCCCCCACCGCACGCCAGCGCTCCCTGTTCCGGCCAGTGCGGTGGGCGCCTTGTGCTTCTGTCCCTCTTTTCAGTTCATTGAGAGCTTTCATATTTTTTAATTATTTTTTAAATTGTTTTTCAAGTACAGTTGTCTCCATCCTGCCCCTCCCACCATTGCGAGCTTTTAAACACCAGGTACTTCTTTCTCCTCTGCTTCATAGAATAGACACACTCCTCTCCTATGGGCATATTAAACTCGTTCCCAATCTTTTCCATAAAAGGCCTCCACACATGTTCCCTTTTCCATCACTACACTCATATTTTCTGTGGCACCAGCAGTGGGCATGTTAGGGAGGTGTCCAGTGGAGAACCTGTGACCAACTTTCCCCCAGTCCCTCAAAATCACTGTGCCCGGAGCCAAGCTCCCGGGGCCAGCCACCAACTGCGTAAGCGATGTTTCCTGGAAGACGCTTTTACGAAGTAGGAAAAGATAAGTCACACGATGCCAGATCACGAGAAGAACGAGACGGCAAAACCCCACGCCCTCCCTTTGGGAGCACAGATGCTGCTGGAGGCACAGAGGACCAAAAATTCTTTCTGATGGGTGGAGATGTTGGAAAAAGCGCATTCATTGTGTTCAGTGCTCTGGGAGCCGATACGTCGTGGCCCTGGCTGACCAGGGACTGTCATCGGACACCAGGGCCCATCTGGTGCACACTTGTGGCTGGCTGTGCTCAGTGCTGAGTGAGCCATGTCAGGGTTTATGCCAACATATGAGTCCTTCTTCCTTTAAGGTTTCAAGTTCTGTCCCACAATTTTCCAGTGACTCTACAAGGAGCAAAATCCATAAGCACCAGGACTGAATTAAAAATGCAGCCATCACTAAATATTTAAGGTGTCTTAATTTTGTGTCATTTTATTTTCTTCCTGCAGGGTATGTTTAGTAAGGGAAGCCCTGACAAAGCCCACTTCCCCAGGCTCTGGAATGATATGTTATTTTAAATTTTTACTCTCAGTGTATTGATTATTTGGCCACATATATTCTTATTTTCCTTTTTTATTTTGGAATATCTGCTATGACGTTGATATGAAAAATACAAAATTATTTCCAATGGCTATAATCATAGATTAGCCCAGCCAAGACAGACGCATAGGTAGACACACTGTGCCTCCTCACACAACCAAAAGGACAACAACAAATTAAAAACAGAAAAACCACCAGAACTGCCAGAAAATCAAACTATATGGAAGTCCAATAACCAAGGAGTTTAAGAAACACTCACCCAGACCAGCAGGAGGGATGGAGATGGGAAGCTGGGCGGAGAGGACCGGCAGCAAGGAGGTGGCTGGTGGAGTGGGGGTCCCACATCCACATGTGGATAAATGGGGAGAAACAACTGGGGACCGAGACAGACCCACAACCCAGGGTCCCAGCAGGGAAACAAAGCCTCAAGCCTCTGACTGCAAACACCTGTGGGGTTACAGCAGCGAGAGAAACTCCCAGCCTCAAGGGAGAGTCCGTGGGAGAGACCAATGGGGTCCTAGAATGTACAGAAGCCACCCACCTGGGAATCAGCACAGATGGGCCCTATTTGCTTATGGGTAGGAGGGAAGTGACTGAAAGCCGGCAGAGAGCAGAGAAAGAGCCATTGTTCTCTTTTGGCCCCACCCCCACAGACAGTGTCACAACGCAGTGATGTGGGCTGCACCACCCTGGTAAATACCTAAGGCTCCGCCCCTTACTATGTAACAGATGCTCGAGACCAAAAAAAAAAGGCCCAAATGAAAGAACAGATCAAAGGTCCAGAAAAAATACAGCTAAGTGATGAAAAGATAGCCAACCTATCAGATGCACAATTCAAAACTCTGGTAATCAGGATGCTCACAGGATTGGTTGAATATGGTCGCAAAATAGAAGAAAAAGTGAAGGCTGTGAAAAGTGAAATAAAGGAAAATGCACAGGGAACCAACAGTGAAGGGAAGGAAACCAGGGCTCAAATCAATGGTTTGGACCAGGAGAAATAAATAAACATTCAACCAGAATAGAACAAACAAACAAGAATTCAAGAAAATGAGGAGAGGCTTAGGAACCTCCAGGACATCTTTAAATGTTCCAACATCTGAATCATAAGGGTACCAGAAGAAAAAGAGGAAGAGCAAGAAATTGAAAACTTATTTGAATAAATAATGAAGGAGAACTTGCCCAATCTGGCAAAGGAAATAGACTTCCAGGAAATCCATGAAGCTCAGAGAGTCCCAAAGAAGTTGGACCCAAGGAAGCACACACAAAGGCACATCATAATTCCATTATCCAAGATTAAAGAGGAGAGAATCTTAAAAGCAGCAAGAGAAAAGGGGAGTTACCTGCAAAGGAGTTCCCATAAGACTATCAGCTTATTTCTCAAAAGAAAGTATGCAGGCAAGAAGGGGCTGGAAAGAAGTATTCCAAGTCATGAAAGTCAAGGACCTACATCCAAGATTACTCTATCCAGCAAAGCTATCATTTAGAATGGAAGGGCAGATAAAGTGCTTCCCAGATAAGGTCAAGTTAAAGGAGTTCATCATCACCAAGGCCCTATTATGTGAAATGTTAAAGGGACTTATCTAAGAAAAAGGAGATGATCAAAAATATGAACGGTAAAATAACAAACTCACAACCATCAACAACCAAATCTAAAAAAACAAAAACAAAAACAAACTAAGCAAACAACTAGAACAGAAACAGAGTCACAGAAATGGAGATCACATGAAGGGTTATCAGCAGGGAGGGGAGGGAGAAGAATGGGGGAAAAGGTACAGAGAATAAGAAGCATGAATGGTAGGTGGAAGTAGGAAAATAGAGAGGGGGAGGTTAAGAATAGTATGGGAAATGGAGAAGCCAAAGAACTTATATGTACAACCCATGGACATGAACTAAGGGGGGGAATGCAGATGGGAGGGGTGTGCGGAGAGGAGAGGAATAAAGGGGGAAAATGGGACAACTGTAATTGCATAATCAATAAAACATACTAAAAAATAAAAAGGACACAGGGACAAAGCCAAAGGGGGTGGGATCGAGGGTGGGAGGCGGGGACGGGTGGGGCAGGGGGCGAGGTGGGGTGAAAATGGAAACAACTGTATGAGAACAACAATAATAATAAATAAAAAAAAAACAGATTACATGTGTTTCAATTCAACAGACAAAACACAGCTTTGGTTTCTTATCTTAATATAGTTAGTCCTGTGTCTGTTTTCTGTTTTGTTTTATTTTAAGGAGGTGGAGGGTTGGTGGCAAAAAAAAAAAAAATTCTGACTTCAAATTAAAAAGAAAACAATTACCTGTAGTTGGCTCCAGCAAAAATTACTGGACACATTTGTATAATGTCTTTGAAAACCTCTCAGAACACGGTTAATTCAGGCCTCAACATAGACAATGGAAAAGTGAGGGTTCTGTTCTAACCAGATGCATGACACCGTGGCCGTCCTGACCGTGGTATACTACAGTGCAACCAATCAGAAAATATGGAGACTAAAAACTACATGTTAAATAAGGAACTTTTTAAAAGTATAACAATAAAATTATAATACCATTTTTAAGCAAAAAAGTTGTTAAAGGACTCTGGGCTGGTTGATTAACCTCCATGAAGACGTAAGTGACTTAGAAGCCTTAGTGACAATTCCAATGACCACTTCCTCTTCTGTCAAGTGCCAAGGTGTCCACTGGAATCCCACCTCCTTCGATGTAATCTGCTTTGCTCTTGGGTTGACTGCTACTCATAAATGTCCACGTTTATCTGTGGCTGTTTCCATGCTGTTGTGAAGACAAACCAAGGATAAATGCCATGTTTGAAAACACTTTAAATGCAAATTATATGAAACACGTGCATTACCAAGCACGGAACTCAGGTAGATGTGAGCAGGCACACACAGGGGAGGCGGGAGGCAGGGGCAGCTCCCTCCCGAGGTCCGCGTGGGTGCGAGCGGTCCAGGCCGCCCTTGGCTCAAAGCTGTGTTCTGACGTCAGAGATGCTGAAACAGGAAGAACATCTAATCTCAGAACTGATGACCTGTGGCAACCCTCTTTTTGTGTTGGTGTTACAGTTCGGCTTTTCTATTGACTTTTATTTTAATGACTATTTTTAGAGCTTTATTGAGCTACAACTTACCATAAAGTTTGCTCATTTAACATCAAGAATTTTGGGTACGTTCATAGATTTGTACAACCATCACCATAACCTGATTTGAGAACGTATTCATCAAAAGTCCTTGTACCTCTTTGCAATCCCCCCTCCACCCAGCTCCATCTATTTAAAAACTAGCCTTACTTAAGTATTTTAATTTGTTTTTTAGATATCCACTTATGTTTTACTTTTGCCTATTTTTATAATTTATTGCTTACATTAAAAATCCCTTTTGCTATTTGAAGAGCCTAAATTCTTGTTGAAGTTCCTCCGTTCCCACCCGAGATGCATGAATGCTCTGTCTGCTGGCTGGCTTTCCTGGCACTGGCTTTCTCATCCCATGGTTTGGAACCTGGGCGCATGAAGGCCCCTCCTGTATGAAAAGTAGTGCGCCCCTCCCCCACGTTTCTTTGAGCTCATTCTTCTCTCTCTACATTCTCACAACTTATTCTTGTGTTGCCAGCTCCGTGCCCCGTCGGAAAGTGATGTTGACGGTACCGGAGACCCAGACATGGAACCGGTGGGTAGGCTGGCCCCAATCCCGGTCATGGGGACGCCTTTGCTGCCTCTAGTTCGGACATGCGGGTTGATTTATGTCCAAGTCCTAGGAGCAGTCCAGCCCTTTGTTTAGCCCCTCCCTCTAGGAGGGGTCTCACTCCAGACCCCAGGATCACGCTGGATTGCATTCACTCAGGGCAGTTCTAGTTCTGTTAGTCCAAAGGAAGCCAGACGCTGTGAGCTTCTGCTCTCAGACTTGCGCTGAGCTTGCTGGCGGTGGCTGCAGCTCTGCCCACCAGCTGAGATTTCCATTCACTTCTGGTCATGGGATAGCATCACATTTTGAAGTGCATTTACAGCTCTTTGGTTCTTAAACGTTATCTCGTGCTGCGGTGTGTGTTATTCCTCACTACGCGCTGTGTTTACATGTGGGCAGACAGGGCTATCTGCAAGGTGCCGGTCACCATCTGGACTCCGAATCAGCAAGGTTTCAAAGTGTCCCATGAGCCTTGAGCTATAGTCTCCTCTCTGGTTTTCTCTGGAATGTTTTAGATCTGCTACCCTGTGTTCATGCACTCAGACCAGGGGTGGGGGGAGTGCCTGGGATGTCAAATCTCCCTGCGTCAGCACAGGGCAGGGAGAGACCGGGGAAAGCGGGTGGGCAGTCCAGCCTGTAATGAGCAGAGTTTACTAAGGGAAGCTTCCAGACAAGGTGTGTCTTGGGTACCTGTTCCACTTGGTGGGGGCCAAAGAATTATACAGAGTAAAGCTAAGGACAGTCACAGGTGCTATTAAAAAATGAGATGTAGTCCTGGCTGGTGTGGCTCCGTGGATTGAGTACCAGCCTGTGAATCAAGGGGTTGCTGGTTTGATTCCCAGTCAGGGCACTTGCCTGGGTTGTGGACTGGGTCCCCCCATAGAAAAGCAACCACACATTGATGTTTCTCTCCCTCTCTTTCTCTCTCCCTTCCCCCATCTAAAAATAAATAAAATCTTAAAAAAAATAAATGAGAGGTATAAATCTATTTTTAATAGCCACAATAAAAGTCACTTTGCTTATAAAGTTAAGGGGAATTGTAGATTATTAAAGAAAAATCAGCGTGAATGCTTCCAGTTCATCTCAGGGCACCCTCACCCTCTGGCAGCAGACGCAGGCCTTACTTGTTGGTGATGGGGGTGTCCTGAGGGTTGGGGCTGGAGGAGGCGCGTTAATCATCTCTCTTCTGTTCAGGCTCCAGGGAAATTGAGAAATAGACGTGAAGTCAGAGCGGGATAAAAATCGGCTTGGACATCGGCCAGGCTTGTTGGGCGACGCAGCTTTGCCCCGCGGTGACACGGAGCCCCCCCAGTGGCTGGTCGTGCCGGGGGTCTGGGGAGCCCCCGGTCCCACTGCAGGGGCGGCGACCCTGCCCGGGGAGCGGACCTAACGCAGGGAGGGCACAGAGGGCGCGGCAGGTTTCCCCTCGAACCCGAGCTGTGTCAGCACTGGTGGGCCCACTGCTTTGGGGGACGGGAGGAGGAAGTAGTGGAGATAGGGGTGCAAGCGTCTTCCCCCCAACTTCCACGTCGGTGGGAGACCGCGGAGAGAGACTGGGCTGGAAGGGAAGGGAAACTTCCCCTTACAAGGCCCGCCGGGTGGAAGGGAACCAGCCGCGCCGGCTGCGCCTGCAGCTGTCAGTCCCTGCGCGTCTCTGGTCTGTGGGGCGAGGCCCGGGGCTGCTCTGCGCAGCGTGAACCTGTTCTTGGCGCCTCGAGGTAGTGCCGTTGGCCTCGGCAGTTGATGTTTGAATATTTCAAGTGGTCTGGGTTTTTTAAAAGAATAAATCATCAGGATAATTTCTCAGTTACTCACTGTATCTCCCTATGTTTTCAATATAGTGTAATTTTAAAAAGGGATCGCTTATCATTAAAACCTGTTATTAATTTCAAAATTAAAGTTATTTTCATATATTACTATATTTATATTTTATATCTAATTGTATATAAATTATGTACCACCTTTTTATTACATTCCATTTGTTATATTATTATTTTATTACCAGCTAAAGGGACAAAAAATATTTTGAATCTGAAACCTATACTACTATGAAATTTAGATACTTACATAATTAAAACAGTCCAAGATTGGGCTCCTTTTCCAAACAGTTCTTTGGCTTAGAGGTTGATGGTCACGCTCTACAAAAGTAACACAAAATCACCGGAACTCAGAAGAACAGTCTTAAAAAGAACACCAGACCCCCGTTATAAGAGGAGAGAGCCGTGACTGTAACAGATCCAAGTCTTACAGCCAGGACCTTTAATGGGGGTCTCACACGCATACATCTTTGTAAAAAGTTATTTAAAATATTTTTCCTTCAATCTTTAGCCTTCAATGTAAATAATTCTAAATTGCAACATTGCCCAGATTCCTGCCTCAGTGTATAAAGTTATCTAAAAATCCCTCTTAAAATTTTTTCCCACTAAAGCAATTGATTAGAGGATCTAACACGTGTCTGTATTTATGAGTCCACCTGTGCGGACGAGAAGGGGCCCCGGAGTAAAGCTGACCGGCCCGGGGGAGGCTGCACAGCGGCCCCGCAAACTCAGACACGGAAAAGAACCACAGAGGATGGTCTGCAGTTAACACTCTCTAACTAAGAGCAGGTCACGCAGGTTGTCAGGTCCTGGGCTGGAGTCATCCCTGACAAAAGTCAGTATTTACCTAACTGAGCCGCCTGTTGTCTTTTTGCATCTCTGATAACACAGCTCTGGAATGCCAGGATGATTTCCTTTTTCCAGACCCCTCAGGGCACAGGCACCAGGAGAGACCACAAATCTCATTGTTACTGTCACCCTGTTCATTGCTGGCTGTGCCCACCAGTGTAAAGAAGCTCATGTCTATCATCGCACTTCTTATCCAATCCCACAGGTTTCCTCGCTTGGCTCTCTCCCACCTCCCTAATCGATCACCGATGGATTTCAGGGAACCCAGGTCTGTCTTCTCTTTCGATTCTAAAGTATAAAATAAGGTGCAAAACTGCGATTTTCCAGAGCATTTTCTCAGTCTGGTGAGGTTTTGCTTCCCAGCAATGGTCATCAGTTTGGCTCAAATACACTCATAAAAATTCTCACCGGTTTAGCCTTTTCTTATGCCGACACTGAAACCACGAATCATACACACGGCCAGTGGAAACAGACCAGAGTATGAACGATGGCTTATACTCAGGGAGTGTGATTATAATTACGTTATGACTACAATTATTGTCACTTTCTACCCCACAGTACAGGTATCATCTTTAACTTTCTCTAAAGTTTCCTCCGTCACCTCCATATTTCACAAACATCTCTTCCTTGTGTTGCCTTAGCTGTGCTTGTATATTGTTTTCATCTTTCTTCAAGGCAGCGAGCAGAAAAGTCCCACCGTGAGCCTTCCCGGGGTCAGACACCCCTTGAGAGCAGAGGCACCTGCTGCTCCTCGTGGTGACTCACTGAGGACAGCCCAGCAGGGACACGGAAGTCAGTGCGCTGGGGCTGTTCTGTCGTGTGGATGCACCCCCGGGTCAGTGGACGGGGTGAACGGGAATGCCGGGTTCTCGTGTGACGGGCGTTCCTGGGGTATGTTCCAGAGCCGAGGCTGTCAGCGCTCATGTCAGGTACATCTGCACACACTCCATCAGAGCCAGCGTGTCCCACTGTCGCGCCGGCATGGGGTGGGGGGTCATGAACAAAGGGGAATATGGAGACCGTGCTCTCTGCTTTCAGGGGAGATTAGCGGCAAAGGGGCCTGGTGAGTGGGGAACGTAAGGGAGACAGCAGGAGCAACCTGTGTGACCTGCTGCCTCCCACAGTGGCGAAATACAGTATTTCTGTGTGTTTGGCACACTGACTTTGAGTGTGAATTGGTTCACACCAAACCACAATTACAGAGAAAAATTATTGTCTTATCTTACTGTTACATTATGAGTGAGAAGGGACCAAAGGTATATTGAAAACAGCAAAGTATTTACTTATGAACCCATTAATACACATGCTCACCTAGTTATCCGTTCATTTATTATTTTAAAATGTGTTCAGCTTTGGCTACCGGCCATGTTCTGATACAAAGGAAATTAATAAATGATGGTTATTGACACACAAGATTTCACAATCCGCTTGGGAGAGATTCACAATTTACCTTAAATGAGGTCAAGGCCAGTTCTTGGGCTGGGGGACCATCCTGCTGCCCTGAGAAATGGAGAGCAGCACCTATGTATCCACCCTAATTATTCCCATCTTTTGGGACACCAAAGACTTGTCTACTGTGAGATCCTTTTTAAAAGAGAAATAATCATCCTGGCTGGTGTGGCTCCATTGGTTGAGCTTTGTCCTGTAAACCTAAAGGTCGTGGAAAAAGCTATGAGTCCCAGTCAGGGCCTGTGACCAGGTTGCAGGTTTGGTCCCAGTTGGGGCGCATACAGGAGGTGACTGATTGATGTTCCTCTCTCACATCGATGTTTCTCTCCCTCTCTCTCCCCCTCCCTTCCCCTCTCAATCTAAAAATAAATAATAATAATTAAAAAAATAAAATAAAACAGAATCCTCACAGGACTTAGCTAACTTTAATGACAGGCCAAATTGTGGGAAGAACAGGTCTGATGGCTCAGAATAAAAATGGAGGCCAAAATGAATTTCCCGAGAAGGGAACAAAGGCACTAACAGAGCGGGTAATGGTGCCAATTCATTTGGGACGTATTTCAGCGTTCTGTGAAGACGAAAACAGCCACGGCAAAAAAAAAAAAAAAAATAGCCATGGTGTCAACATAAAGAAAAAACAATAAAAATACAATTTTAGAGATATTATTATTAGCAGGGAAAATGCATGTTCAAAGTATGTCATAAAGTGAAAATAATTATAAAGAAATGCCACATCACGACAACATTTTGTTGAAATACCTATAGAACATGAATGGGAGAAAGTTGAAAATGAAAATACATGGACCAAAAAGAGTATAAACTCTGAAGAGTTGGATAAAGTTATAGTTGATGTTTTAAAATTTTCTTCTCATATTTGGAGCATGTGTTACCCTGTGGTTTTTGTAGCATTTAAAACTTTTTAATTGAAGTATAAGAGAGGTAGACCAATGTACACCAGTGGTAAGTGAACGGCGCAGTGGCTTCGCAGAGACTGAGTGCGCAGCCGCCAATCATGGACACCGACGCCTCCGTAGCAGCCCCCCCTCCCCCCTGTTCATTTACTACCTTTTCATAGTGTTCCTTGAGGCACTAGTGTCAGCTTGGGGTACAGGCTTCCGTGAACGTAGGGTATCACGTTAACTGTGCACATCACTGGCTGTGAATTCTTCACAGTTTTGCTCATCCCGGTGGAGGAGTGTGCAAACTCCCAAAAGTTTCATCCAATCCGCATGTGCGAATGTGCTTTGTAAACCTCAAACGCATAGTGCAAATGCTGGTAATTATTATTTCACATTTCTTCGGCCTGATGAGCAAAGACCATACGCTGACTTGGCTACTGATTGTCTCTTACTTTTTTAGTGAATTAGCGTTTAAATTGCACAACTTCGGGTCGATTGCGTAGCTCACAGGCGAACAGAAGGCAACTCAGGCCGCCGGCGCAGGACGGCGTTTCCCGGCTCTGGCGCAGTTACAGGAGACGCGGCCGGCTTGGTCTCAGTGGACGACGAGCCTGGAAGGGTGATGGTGTCCTTTTGTCTTCAGAAATCTGTGCGCGTCAGCCTCCCAGACAGCCAACTCAGAAACCCAAGCCGCGTGGGGCCGCGCGTGTGCACACGTGGACGGTATTCGTGGAGGCGCTCGGAGTTAGCGGCTGTGAAACCTGTGACAGCCCTCAGCTGGGGAACTGGCCTTCCGCAGGGGGCCACTTTTAACCCGGTAATGATTTCTCAAGATTCCTCCCAATTCTTCTCAGAGGAGAGGATTTTCAAAACTGGGAGATGGGCATACATTATTGGAAATCATGTTTCTCAAACTTTTGAATTAATAAAGTACAACTAAAGTGAATTCTGCTACTTTTGAAAATGTTGATTGTTATCTATGGTAAATGTGAAAGGATGTTAGTTCTGGGAAGGTTTAAGATATTGGCCAATAGCTAAACAAGTGTATCTTTTTACATCCTTCTTTAATAGAAACTTAGTATTAACTGACGAACTACAGTGCCAGCTTGAGTCAAAGAAGAAAGCTTTGACAGAATTTAGGAAGCTTTAAAACGCATGAAGTAGCCTTGTGTATGCCAACATGGCAGACCTTCAAAATAGATCACTGTTTCAAAACAAAGTTTCCGCACAGGAGATAGCTTTCATATGCTGCCTTTGATGCATAGAATGGATGGAGGATGGGTGGGCAGGTGAGTAAGTAGGCAGGTAGGTAGGTAGATAGAGGATAGGTAGATTAGAGAGAGAGAGAAAGGAAGGGAGGAAGGAAGGAGAGAGAAAGAAAAGGGAAGAAAGAAAGAAAGAAAAAGGAAGAAAGAGAGAGGCACATATATGCATGGTACATATTTTTAAGACAACACAAGGAATTGGAAAGTATGGCTAAGGATAGCAAGACATCTACTCTTTAAAAATATGTCGTCTGTACTTTGTACTTTATGCCCCGTATATTTAATACCTCTACAAAAACATATTTGAAAAAAAAAGAAGCCAGAATACTCTGTACTGCACCAAAACTAAAGCCCTTGATTCAAATATTTAAACATGGCTCCCTGATGAAGTTTTCTTTCACTTTTATCACGCTGCCACTTAAGGCCTCACTCCTGTCATAAATCATTTCTATTGGTTTCTTCTCTGTTTTATTAACATTTACGGTTCTCATTAAATGTTAATTAGTGTCTTGAGCAATCACTCATGAGCTCACAGGGAGGACAATAAATCAATCATCTAATTAGTTTATAATCTTCTCACACATACTGCACCGCACACAGACGTGGTCAGTATTTCCATGTCTGGATTATTCCAGGGTGAAAACTTTGGTATTGTTTTTTGATGCTTGGTATCCTGCTTTGTAAGAGACCCCATTTTAAACCATCAGCCTTACTTCTAGCAAATGTTATATTGACCTCTTGCTGGATTGTTTATGTATAACCCAGAGAAGATTCCATAAAAAATAAATGACCTAACCCAAACAAAAAAAAAAAGTAAATTTAAGAGATCATTAAAGTGAAATACAATCATAACCAGGTGTTTATTTGAATTTTAACATAATTTTAACTTTGAGCAATTGGTACCAAATAGTAGAGATTATATTTTTAACAAATGCACTCCAAGTTTATGATATTATTTTTTTATCCTTTCTAGGTTCAAGGAGATTATAGTCAATTACCTTCAACTTAACTAAACATTTCTGAAGAATTACCTTTTATATTATATTTTGTACCTACTCTCCAAACACATGCCAAATTGTTTCTCTGCCTGCTCACTCACTCACTTTTGTTAAGCTTCTTTTTCTACTTTCTTGAGACTTCCTTTTCTGTTTGGTTTCTCACGCAGCTTTAATTTTATACCATATTCCATGAAATATTGAATTTTGCTTCTGTAGCACTTTCAACTCTCAAACCTACTAATTTTCTCTATTCATGCTATCTGGATTCCTAAAATTACACAGTAAACCAATTTTGTCCCTCTTTTTGGCTGTTATGAGCTGATGGCAAAAATCACAACAGCAAGGGGTCCTTCCAGGATAATTCTCTGGTCTAAACGGAAAAGGGATTACCACAGCAGGAGGTGGGGGCATCCTTGTGAGATGAACATGTGAGAATCAAGAAGCCTGGTGTGGCATATTAATTTGATCAAATGTAATTCAGTATTTAGAATACTAAAATAAAATCCCAAATTCTTATAAGCTTGTTTTGGTCATACAAACCAGAGCCAATCACCACAAAATTTTACAGCTTAAAAAACAGACAGAAAATTTTTATTATTGGATGGGAAGCAGGTCACAGCAGACAAATGGTTCCATTAAAACAAGAAAAGCTGGACAAATCACACAAAGCATATTTCACATAAAGCTTTGTGGAAAAGCTAGTGACTGGACTTAATCTTATTTTTCTTGATTTTTCTTGTTGACGCTATTACAGACGTCCCCATTTTCCCCTCTTTACCCACCTTCCCCACACCCCTGGCCCTCCTTCTGTCTGGCCATCCCCACACTGTTATCTGTGCCTGCATGTTATCCATGTATGTTGGCTGATCGCTTCCCCTTCTTTCATCCAGAACCCCCTCCCGACTCTCCTCTGACAGCTGCCAGTCTGTTCCACGTGTCTATGCCTCTGTTTTTACTTTATTCATTAGATTCCACATATAAGTGAGATCATATGGTATTTGTCTTTTTCTGACTGGCTTATTTCACTTAGCAGGATAATCTCCAGGTCCATCCATGCTGTCACAAAAGAGTTCCTTCCTTCTTATGACTGCACCGTATTGCAATATAGACATACCACAGCTTTTTTATCCACTCACCTGCTGATGGGCACTTGGGCTGCCTCCAGATCTTGGTTATTGTAAATAATGCTGCTGTGAACATAGAGGTGCTTATATTCTTTTAAATTGGTGTTTATCTGACTCTTAGGATATGTTCCCAGCAATGGGTCAAAAGGCAGTTCCATTTTTAATTTTTTGATGCGATTCTGCATTGTTTTCCACAGTGGCCCCACCAGTCTGCATTCCCACCAACAGCGCATGAAGGTTCCCTTTTCTCCACATCCTCACCAGCACTTACTGTTTGTTGATTTATTGATGATAGCAGTTCTGACAGCTGTGAGGTGATATCTTATTGTGGTTTCAAATTGCATTTTTTTCATGATTAGTGATGCTTAACAGAAGCTTGTTGTGGGGGCGGTGGGGTGGGGGGGACAGGAAGCTACATTAGCAATTTCAGTGGCCACAATGAGCTGCAGGGAAAACTGAGACTCGTTACCGGCCGTTTCCTGACTGTGAGGCTCTGCAGAGTGTGGAGAGTTGGGACGAGCCTCCTAAAAGGGAGAAATGAAACCTTTGACAGTTTTACTGATTTGGGAAGCCACGCCCCCCAGGGGGAGGAGACCAGCCTGAATCTCACTGCCCATCTCCCTTCTCACTTAGCCCAATTTTGAAGCCGTAATGAGAAAATATTTAATATTCAAAGCCCAATCTTCTGCAGCATTTCAAGACTGGTGAGAGAGATACCCACCAGGTTGGTCATCTAAAGCCAAGACGACATATGCGAGAACAACAGAGATGACCCAGAAGTAGACAGAGTCAAACTAAGTCTTTAAGGACATTCAGAACAGGCTTATACTCAGATTTAACTGCCATGACCAGCAACTCGAGGCAAAAACCCAGCAACTCAGGTTTTCTGCCTCTCAGAGGAACAGCTTGGGGGCAGATGACCTCCCGGGGTCTCACTCTCCACTGCACCTGGCTTTAGCCACCAAACATGTACAACCAGAGAGTCGCAAAAACACAACTGCAGATGGAAATTAAAATAACCAATCTCAAGGCATAGTTAATCCAGAGGTCGAAGTTAGCAGTAGAGAAGTTTGCAATAACTAAGATGAATAAGTTCAAGAAAAGAGAAAAAATTGGACAAAGGAGATGAAAGTGTAAAGTAGAATCATAAAATTTATCTATACAATGAATCAAATCAACATTCTACAATGAGAAAAAACATGCTATCTAAAATTAACAACCCATTAAATGAGTTTAAGGTTGCCAGCAGATTGGACGCAGTGGAAGACGAGGTGGGTAAAGTGAAAAAGAGGCCAACAGAACATTCCTGAATTGAAGCGCGAAAACCACTAAACAGAGCAAAAGTGTCCAACGTCCTAGAATAATGTAGTATACCTTTAATTGAATTCCTAGGGAAAAAAGAGAAAAATAATACAGAAACAATACAAAAGTTAACAGTCAAGAGATTTTTTTAAAAACCCATGAAAAATATTGACACACATATTCAAAAATCTCAGAGAACAAGAAGCAGGCTAAACAGACAACCACACCCGCACGCAGAGGAATTAAACTGCTGAAAGCCAAAGGCAGAGAAAATCTTAAAAGCAGTCAGGGGGAAAGAAGACACAGCACTATAAAAGAAACAAAATGTACTGATTTCTCAACAGACATGTTGGAAACCAGAAGGTAATATAATGACATATTTAATTGTTGAACAAAACTAGTTACCAAATTATAATTCCATACCCTGCCAAATATCTTTCAGAAATGAATGTGAAATAAAACATTTTCAGAAAAAAAACTGAGAGACTACCATATGTCAGCATCCAGCCTGAATCAAAGGAAAAAACTAAAGAAATCTTTTTTTTTTTTTTTTCCAGGCAGAAGTAAAGAAGTTAAAAACCTGAAAGAGCAGAAGGGAATAAAGAACAATGAGAGAGTACATATGCTAATAAATAAATGAATATTCATTACACAAAACAATTCCTGTTATGCCTATATTACACATAGAATTAAAACGCTTGACAACAATAATGTAAAAGGTCAAAGTGCAGGCAAACAGATCTGAAAGTTTCTAAGATTTTAGCATTGTAGAGGGATTGGCAGCTTTCTTTGTCGTTATCCCATTGATGATTCTAAACTACCTCCAACGCCTTTTCCCTTTAAACCTGTGCCTGTAGATGAACTTGCTTTCGTTTTTTTTTTTTATTGTTGTTCAGTTACAGTTGTCCCACCTTTTCCCCATTGCTGTCCCTGCCCCATCCACCCTGTCTCCCATAGTCGATCGCCCCCATTGACCGCACCCATGGGTCACCTCCCACCCCCCTCCCCTCTGGTCCCTGTCAGTTCTGTTTTTTTTTTCATTCTGGCAGTCACTCACAATCACACCACAGACTTTTACAACAGTGTCTGTGTTTCTTTAGGATGGAACATGCTAGAGATGCCTTCCTTATCCCGAAGCCACTCAGGATGTGCTTGGCATTGTAAGTGCTTAGTGGGGCCTGAGTCTTTACCTTGTGTGAGTCGCATGTCCCCCAAATTGGTGCTCTCTTGATGCAGTTTTTGGACTTTTTACTTTTTGTTCGTTTGCTTGTTTTTTTGTTTTTGGTTTTTTTCCTCTGTGTGTGTGTGTGTGCGCGCGCGCATTACCAAAGCATTAGCAGCTGTTGATATGGTCTTCCCGACGTTCTCAGGGTTTGGCTGGAAAAGGCTACCCCACCACCCGGGAACGTGGAAGCGGGTAGTGGGCGCCTGAGCAGTTGGTGCTGCGCGATGCTCCAGTTGTCTTGACCACAGCGGAAGAGCTCAGAACGTAGTGACTGCTTTTAAAGTGATGGCTCATGAAAGTGTGTGGATGTTTGGAAGTGCTGTGGTTATTTTTTTAGAGGTCTGTAAAGGGATCGTAACTTAAGAGTCTAGCTGTTGTCTCTGCACATAGAAAAGTCATATTTTGAAAAGACTGGACAGAGCTTATCCCAGGAACAGGGACAAATGCACTCGTGAGAGTGGTTTCCTCTGTGTCTTGTTAGTACCAGTGAAACACGAAACTGATGCAGTCTTGACTTTTTTAATATAACTATTCCAATTATCAATTTACTTCATTACAGTAAATGTTGTAAAGATTTAATATAATTTTAATCATAAAAAAGTTTTTTTAAAATAAAAATCCAGGTGTTTGAATAATAGTTTTAAAATGTTGTGTTTGCCTGAATTATCCAAACAAAGATTTTGTCTGCCCCAAGTGACCCTGGCCACAGATAAAATAAGGCTGAAAAGTAAACATAAAACATATGAAAAAAGAAAAGAAGTACCTACCTGGCAGCTTCCCTGCCAGGGGCTGGCCCCTTCACGTGTCCGGTCACCTGTGACCTCCAGATTCTTCACTCCCGGGGGAAAACTTGGAAGACACGAGCCCCGAGAGCGGATCTTACTCAGGTGGAGGCACAGGAAGCGGTCAGGGCGCCTGGCTGCGAAAGGAGGACAAGTGCGTGTCCGAGGGGACAGGCCCACGCAGGAGAGAGTTGCACGTGGTCGGTTAGTTCCTGGGACTTTCTGTGTTGGGGGAGGGGTTGTCTCTAAGCTCTGTGGTGCCAAATTCTGACTCGGTTTTCTGGTTGGGAGGGGTGCCTCGTTTCTCCTGTGGTCCCTTCTGGAGACCCCTCATGGCATTAGTCCCCCTCCGCTTGCCTGCTACTTGGGATGCGTGTTTTCTTTCTAATGATGGTACAGTGAGCTTTGGGGTCCTTCTCTGGTGAGTTTCACCTCTAATCTGGGGTCAGTCTGGCTTCCCTTGGGTTCCTTATCTTCCTCCCTGGCCGCGGTGATTGAAACCATCTGTTGGGTGGGCAGGGAGGGCAGGGCTCCATGATTGATTAGCTGCATGTTTATCTCTCAGCCTTGCCCAAGGTTAGGCCCACGCTTGGTCTCACTGTCCTCACTCCACTTGCCAGGAACCTTCCTAGTCTCTTACTAACCTGCCTCAAAACCCACATATCTCAAACTCATATTTCAAAACGCAGACATGATTAGACTGCTTAAGAAAATTACTGGCTGAACTTAATTTAATAATTTGCATTTCCCTAATTTCTCCTAGAAATAATAAAAAATAAATTCCATAGATTGACTGTATTTTTTGACAGGCAAATCACATTCTTGGAAGGAAGCTCTATTTGTTGTTGTCTGTGAATTAGTGTGACCTGACTGTGGTGGCACTTGAGAATTCTGAGTCTTGAACGGGACCAAGGTGACTGAGCTGTTTCGAGGTGAATCAGAAGTTAGGTCCCTCAATTCCTTTCTTGTTTAGCCGTCAGCCTGGTTTAGGAATAGGGGGAAAGGTGGGTGTGTGATGTGACGGTGGGGTGTGGGGCAGGAAGGCTTAGACAGTATGAGGCTGGGCGGGGGGACACAGGCAAGTGAACCAGACGGGCTCAAGGACGCAGGAGAGGTCGGAGAGGGATGTCTCAGAAGCAGACGGCAAACTGCAGGACAAGACAGAGGCGGAGGTAGACACACTGTGCCTCCCTGAACAACCAAAAGAAGGACAACAACCAATTTAAAAACAGAAAACAACCAGAACTGCCAGAAAATTGAACTGAGTGGAAGTCCGACAACCAAGGAGTTAAAGAAGAAACACTTACCCAGACCAGCAGGAGGGGCGGAGACGGGCAGCCAGGTGGAGAGGACTCATGGCAAGGTGGCAGCTGGTGGAGCGGGCGGTCGCACACCCATGTGCAGATAAACCGGGAGGAACAACTGAGGAGCGAGACAGACCCACAGCCCAGGGTCCCAGCGGGGAAATAAAGCCTCAAACCTCTCACTGAAAACACCTGTGGGGTTGAGGAGGCGGGAGAAACTCCCAGCCTCACAGGAGAGTCCATTGGAGAGACCCACAGGGTCCTAGAACGTACACGAAGCACCCATCTGGGAATCAGCACCAGAAAGGCCCACTTTGCTTGTGGGTAGCAGGAGAAGTGACTGAAAGCCAGCAGAGAGCAGAGCAAGCGGCATTGTTCCCTCTCGGACCCTCCCCCACGTACAACATCAAATGCAGTGACAAGGTTGCCCTGCCCTGGGAAACACCTAAGGCTCTGCCCCTTATTCATAACTGGTGGCCCAAGACAAAAGAAACCTTGTAGGCAGAAAAGGGCTGGAAAGAAGTATTCCAAGTCATGAAAGGCAAGGATCTATATCCAAGATGACTCTATCCAGTAAAGCTATCATTTAGAATGGAAGGGCAGATAAAGTGCTTCCCAGATAAGGTCAAGTTAAAGGAGTTCATCATCACCAAGCCCTTATTATATGAAATGTTAAAGGGACTTATCTAAGAAAAAGAAGATAAAAACTATGAACCGTAAAATGACAACAAACTCACAGTTATTAACAACCGAACCTAAAACAAAAACAAACTAAGCAAACAACTAGAACAAGAACAGAATCACAGAAATGGAGATTACATGGAGGTTTATCGGTGAGGAGTGGGAGGGGGAGAGAGGGGGAAAAGGTACAGAGAATAAGTAGCATAAATGGTAGGTAGAAAATAGACAGGGGGAGGTTAAGAATAGTATAGGAAATGGAGAAGCCAAAGAACTTATATGTACGACCCATGGACAAGAACTAAAGCGGGGGGGAATGTGGGTAGGGGGCGGTGTGTGGGGTGGAGGGGAATAAAGAGGGAGAAAATGGGACAACTATAATAGCTTAATCAATAAAATACATTAAAAAAAGAAAAAAGGGCCCTGGCTTGTGTAGCTCAGTGGATTGAGCACGGGCTGATAACCAAAGGGTCGCTGGTTCGATTCCCAGTCAGGGCACATGCCTGGGTTGCAGGCCAGGTCCCCAGGGGGGCCACGTGAGATGCAACCGCACATTGATGTTTCTCCCCATCTCTTTCTCCCTTCATTCCCTTCTGTCTAAAAATAAATAAATAAAATCTTTTAAAAAAAAGAAAGAAAAAAGGTATGAACAGATATCTTCAGTAGTGAAACAGAGGTGAATAGAATAGCTATTTTGAAGGCCTACTCTTTTAAAAATGTATACATAAGACTGCAGCAAAGGATATTTTTGTTATTTTATCACATTTTTTAAAGGGCAAAGAGCTTTTAAACATTTCTTAAAATGTTTAATAGTAAAACCAAAAAATATGCCACGTCAAAACTTGCAGTGGTTAGCCAAACCATAAGGAATAGCAGTTTTCTTCAAAAAAAAATGTGCAGCCTATTTTGCAGAAAATATGGTTATCATTAAATGTTACTTTTTATTTTCCTCCAATTGTCTATCTGGTTCAAGTAATGAATTTTAAATTTTTGTTTGGTAAGTTTATTGCAAATATGCCAACATTTGACATCTGCAATTCTTAGTATATACTCTGCTAAGAAAAACAAAGTGTCCTTTTAATTAGGCATGATTTCAGACCCACAAACAAAACGATGAACTAATTTTTTCCTTTGCTTACCAGGAACGACATGCACCCGGGTCAGTCGCCGGAACCGAGGCTCAGCTGGGGACCGCCTGCGACTCACCAGGCCTCTCTTCTCCCCGCCAGGCGTCCTGGTTTCCTGCCAGCTCCTCGTGGAGAAAGGCCCACAGGCACCGCCCAGGTCCTGAGAGCCCAGGATCCTGAGCCTCCGCTCTGGCCGTCAAGGACCTTAACTTTTCTCCCCGTTCCGATGAGAAAACCAACGATAGCATATGGCAGGAGGAGTGCGGCGACTGGTAAAATGTGCTTTACGCCGTCAGACTCGAACACCAGGGACAGAAGCAGCAGCGCTGGTGGAAGATGCGGCACCTGAGCCGGAGTGGAAGGACGACTGGACGGGGCTGGACGCGCGCGGCGCGTCGGTGCGGGCGGGTGTAGTTACCGGCGTGGTGTGAGCGTTGGGGTTGCTGCAGAGAACCGTCTAAGCGCACGTGTAGCCCAAGCGCACGCGAACGTGTCAAGGAGAGAGAACACACTGACGGCGTCGTCGTAGTTCGGGGAAGTGGGGCCTCGGGAACGACGTTGAAGCAGGTGGTCGCGAGTTCGGGTCCCGTGTGCGCAGCTGATGTAAGTTCAGCCTTCATCCTGAAAGCTTAGGGATGACCTGAAGCAATGGTGAGACATAACTGTATTTGGAATTTTGAAGGATTTCTGATAACAGAGACGCAAGACTAGGAGCAATGAGAGGTGAAAAATATAGTAAGTAATCCAAATGAAAAATTATGGTAGAAAAAATGGATATCATAGGAATAGTAATGGACAAAAGACTATGGGAACAAGATGTTGAATCTATATTTATCACACATATATGAATTTTTGACAAAGGTTTCAAGGCAAATCAACAGACAAAAGATAGTCTTTTCAGAAAACGGTGCTGGAATTACTGACTGTCCACAGTGGGGGGAAAACCTTGGTTTATGCCTGTATCTCAAACAAAAGTTAATTCAAAATGAATCACATACTTCTATGTAAAACAACTCTAATAAAACTTCTAAAAGAAAACATATTAGAACATTTGTTAACCTTTGATTAACAAAAGATTTCATAGATATGACACCAAAAGCATAATTCACAAAAGAAAAAAAATGAAAATCACATACTAGGAGAAAATATTTACAGCTTATGGAGCTGGCAAACCACTTGAATCCAAAATATATAAGGAATCTCAAAACTCAATAATAATAAAATTTTTAAATCAACCCAATTAAAAATTGGCAAAATATTTGAACAGATTCTTCACCAAGGAAGATATACAACTGTCATATAAACACATGGAAATCCTATATTAGGGAAATGCAGCTTTACTATCATAATGAGATATCGCTCCACACTTATTAGAATAGCTAAAACTAAAAAGATGGACCATGTCAAGTGCTGGCAAGAGGAACTGGAACTCACATATACTTCCATTGGGAATGCCAAATAGAACTCCTTTGTAGTACAATTTGAGTAACCAAAATTCTAATCATACACCCATCATTGGACTCCTGCATATTAATTAACCCAAGGAAAAGTCAATCGGACAAGGCCACGAGTCCCGTGTGATTCACTTTATAGAATAGTCTAGAACACGCTGTTATCTCTAGCGACAGAAAGCTGATGGGGTGGCTGGGAGACTTGTGGTATCAGCAGAAATCTCAATAGAGCAATATTTCGCAAAGTTAGTGCCCCAGACCTTGTGCAACAGGGTCAACTTCGGGGACTGACGTTAAAACATAGCCTTCAGTTCGTTGTGCTCAAACCTGCTACAAGCTGCTTCTGCAGAGGATAGTGGGACAAAGGGCTGGGACCAGGTGGTGCAGGGCCAGCATGACGTGTTTGCCACGGTGAATTGGCACCTGCTGCGGGAGGGGCGCGTGGTGCACTGGTTGCCTGAGTTAGGAACACGGGGCAAGACAAGAGAGAAAGTTATGTGAACTCACTGAGCCTCGTTTACTTTTCCCATAAAACTGGAGTTAATAAAATGCTTCAGAATTTGTGAAGGATTAAATAGTGTGTGTAGAAGCACAAAATGACTCTTCAATTTGTAGAATGTGGCTAGGATTGATATTTATGTATGTGTCTATTTCAAATTCTTATTCTGTGGTTTTAAATTATTCTTTGTTTTCATCTATTTTCATATTCTTTGCGCTATGAATTTATTTCTATTTTATTAATAATCACTTTAAAAAATATTTACACTTGTCACTTGAAAGTCTCTGTACTTCACCATAAAGAGGTGCTAGAGTTTGCACGTGGACAAGCCCATACTGATTTCTTTTTCCTTCTGCAGTTAAAAAAAGCGCACCTGTAAGTCAGAAGTCTTTAAAAGGCTCACCTCTCAGCCTCATTCCTGCTGCTCTGGATTACGATTTTCAGAGTCCAACTCGGCCCCGTCAATGAAAACCCTGAAGGGGGCTAACTGAATAAATACATTTACCGTTTGTCTATTCAGTTAACTTGTGGGTTTCCAGGGGCCCATGACCAGCAGGCTATGTCTGGATGCTCACCACCTGCGTTGGTAACAGTTTGGTATTTTCTGCCGTTACCCCTTGTGTCCATACCTCTGAATGATTTTGCGATCGTGGCCACACCCCCTCCAGTTGAGACGGGAGTCCCGAGGCTGTCCACAGTTGGTACGACATTTTATTTCCTGTCAGGGGCCCTAAATACCGGCCACTAATCTCACCACCGTCTCAGACTAGAAAGCCTTCCGGAACACCAAGGCTCTCAAATATATCCCCACCAAGCAGTACTGTCAGACTCGTGTGTCCTACTTCTTCATCCCAATCGTTCCTCAGATGCAGAACCAATACTCTCAGTAACCCCCAAAGTTTTCTGGGTCCTTTGGGGGCACTTTAATCCGAGCCCCTGACTCACACTGGGTAAATGCGGTCAGGGCAGTATCTTCCGATGGGCCTCCCCCAGGGGTCCAGCCTCCCGGAGACTGACTTCCAATGCAGGGCACGACTTTATGACAAAGTCACAAGTTTCTGTGGTTTGAATTCTGTTTCCTAAACGCTCTGGGATCAACCAGTTCAAGCAAGGACGACACTTACTGAGATCTGGTAGAGCAATCTGATAGCCTTGTCACTCTTGGCTGGTGTTTTCCCTCCCCATCGTTGCCAGGCAGTGGACTCTACTATCACCCCAGCCTCCGCTCTGAGTAGCTCTGTGGCCCCCCATGTCCAGCCCCATCTTAGGAAAAATTAGTTGATGTGTTTGTGCTTGTTGGTGCTGATTAGAGGCCATGGTGCATTGCGGGTTATTGATGACTCGTCTCTACCCTTTGAAGAAGGGACCTAATCATCTGCTGATCTTGACAGCTTCGCGCAGTTCTGGGGTTGTATTGGGTACCCAGTTAACATGTAATAATTGCCTTGTCATATAACGATTCTAACACAATCATTTTAAAAATTCAAGAAACACTGAGTTTATTCAACTTCCTTTAATGAGTATTTGATATAAAAAGAGGTATAAATCCTGTTCCCATGTTCAATCCACTTGTTAACTTAAACCTTGAGCTTGGCGAATCACCCAATTTGGAGTAATTCTCTTTATACCTGAAAAATGGTCTCATGGAAATGTCTGAGATAAAAATAGGCATCGCAGCAAGCATATGACATTCAAGAGTACAAAATGAGTCGTAGAAATAACATAATTTACCGGTAAACCCACATTGCATTAGAAATGTGCAAAACCTTTGGATGTAAAAGTTGTATTGGTTTTTTTTTGACCTGAGCACCCTTTTCCATAACTTAGCTTTCCATGGGGGGTGGCTGATCGCCTGCGTGTTTTCTACCCACTCTAATTCAAGGCTCTGTCTTCCTAGGGGAGCACAGCTCGGCGCTCGGAGATTGGACTGGAAGGAGGCCGGTGGCGGGGTTTTCTCTGATGGATCGCAAAGTCGGCCAGAGGTTTTCATGTCGAGCTGTAATGTATTCTAATTCTCTCGTTCCCACCCACAGGAGGCTAGCCCACAACTTCCCTCCTGTTTTCCATTCAAACAAAAATTAAGTTTGTGTTCAGCGCTGGTCAGTGATTGCTTTTTGGGGGTGCTAGTTCATTTCCTGAAGTCACGGTGGTGCTCACTCGTAACCTTCCTGTCGGGTCAGGGGCAGGGCTGTGGAAACGGTGTCGTCTGGCCTGGATCTTCACTGAGAACGGCCTTCCCTCGATCGTCTTCTAGACCCTGAGGAGGAAGGAGGGAGAACGCCTGATTGTAAGTGCAATGAATCTTTCGAGTTTAATTAACAATAGGCTGTTCTATATAACTTTATCTACGAAACACCGTATTTCTTATTGTAACAGACTTCAGATTATACTTTCTTAATAATTGCCTTCATTTATGATGATGGAATCAAGGTTATCCTTTGTTTAAAGGTATATGAAAATGATCATTTAAAGTGACCATTTTGGTACTTTAGAAAATTTAAATTCCTGATAAATTCTTTATTAAAAATTCATCATTTAATTTCAAATGTCTGTTTTGGATTAGATTCCAATCAAATATGCCCATAACGCATTTCTAAGGCTTGCAACCTCTTTATGCTATCAGGACAAAATTATTTTAGAAGTTCCAAATTTGTCATTTATTCTAAGTTCCACAAGGAGAATCTTTGATTTTTGGATGTATCAGAATGTAAGGTAGCCCAATTAGAAGTTTAGAAAATGCACACAAACAGTTATGAAGAGTATTATAGTGAACGGGTGATGGGCGCATATATAGAATGTACACATCCCATCAAACTTTGTACGTAGTTGCACTAACAGTTTCCCATACGTGTGCAGTGTTCAGGCTGCACACTGCAGACCCCTCCCAAACAGCAGCATTTCAGAGTTCGGCTGTTCCTCTATCGCTCGACTTTCGCTCGGCTCTGATATTTAAGAATGTGTTTTCACATTAACGCCACTTGAGTCTTCCTCAAGGTTTAATGCCTCTAGCACTTTAGATGAGTAGAATTGCTTTCTTCTTAATATTCACTATGCTGAGATTTTACTAATAGTGCAGAACACAGACAATTCCTTTTCTTCTTGTCATCAAAATACTGTGTCGCCATATTGGCTAAGGTTTCTCTGTGACAGACAGCCAAGTCTGTAAAATGTATCAAGCACTCTTCTTTTCTCGACATGTCAACACAGGTCCCCCCCCCACACATCACGGTAGTCAATACATTTACCTTGAACTCTCTTGTTGGCTTGTACCTTCCTCACAGGTGTGTCTAAAAGTAAACAGTTGTAGTTAGAAAAACTTTGAAATCATGGCTAACATCAGATAGGAGACCACAGTTAAGCAGAAGAGTAGAAAGTTTTACATAAACAGCACATAACAGTGTAGGTTTTCTTTTGGAGCGGGGCACCGCACACCCAGGGAACTGCTGCACGGGGGACAGATAACCGGACACTCGTTTCCACATGTCACCGCGAATGTTCACTGCGAAGCACTTCGCTTTGTTGCGGCATTTGGGGCCCAGATCTCACACCACTCTTGCACAGAGCAAGTATCTTAGATGGTTTTTTCATCCTTTTTGTAAAAAGCTTGTCTTTACCATGAGGGGATGCTTCACATTCTGTGACATTCAGCAGGAGCATCTTCCCAGAGGTAGCCTCTCGTCCCTATCTGTGGTGTTACCGGACCTCTGCCTCTGGGATTCGGCCTGTAAGTTAACTCCTGCTTCCCTTACAGTGCACGGGACCACAGCAGCGCTGGCCCCGTCACTCTAGAAACACAATGACAGGTGATTCGGAAGGAGCGTGCCGCCATGTCCCCGGACTGTGCTCCAACCCTGCAGGACCGCTGACAAAATGAACTAGTTAAAAATAATAAAAACTTCATTTTTTAAGAATTTCAAGTGTCTATAATGATGCCGTTTTGGGCTGCTAACTTTGCAAAATATTTCCAAATTCCCTTGTTTTCCTTTTAATTCATCAGCATGATCCACCTGGGAGGCTGAAGCCGCGTTTTCACTCAGTGTTGGACGTTTGAGATCTAAGAGGTTTCTACAGCGGCTTCATTTTTCTGCTTGTCTTTATTTTCTCTCCAAATTTTAACTTTTTTTTTTAATGAATCATCTATTTTAGACAAGTAAGTCAAAATTCTTATATTACATATGTTTTTCAAGTCTCTGATATTCCACAAAAGGTGAGGCATGAACCTGTCACCAAAAGTAATTTTGACTATACAATACCAAGTATAAAAGAAACATTTTAAATTTCTTCTTAAAAATTCTATGTCTATGTGGTACATTTCCAACAAGTCATTTTCCTGCAGAATGTAAGATGTGTATGATTTAATGCCACACTAGTGCTATAACATCATACAGAATGGTGGAAAACCTCATTAGATTGGATGGGGAGGTGAAGTTCATGTGGGACAGGAAAGTCTGAACTTCAAAATATGCTCCCATTGACATATTTTCCTGAACTTCAGATTTATTTGGTAACAGAACATGGCTTATAAAATATTGTCCAGAAGAGATGGATCCAACCTTAAATAAGTAAGACTATTTTTATAATGGACTTGTTAAATTCCAAATAAGTTCTTGTATACCTTAAAACAAGATCAGAGAAGTACTTACATTACTTTCCAAAAACTAGCACTTACTCTTGGGTTTTCTTTCATACACTTGACAGCGTCCAACTGATGAGTCCAATTAACTAATTTGTTAATTACTATTTTGCTATGATAACATCAAAGTAAGTGTTCACCGTGGCACACCAACATCTTTAGAAGGGAGTGTGGGTTGGGTGCACAACACTGGAGCTCCCCCCGGGGGCACTCCGCGGTCTCAAAGTGAACACGGGCTGTTTTGGGGCGCAGTGAGAGAGGCCAAGTGCGGGCGACGAGCTGTCATACCGACGGCCCCAACGAAGGCCTCTCTCCACCTCACGTTTCATGAAACAGGCAAAGTGCATTGGCTCAATTATTGGCAAGATTTTCATTTTTGTGTGACTATTACTTAGGAAATTTAAAGTGGGGAGTAAAATATTACTGTATTGATCAGACCAAAATACTGATAACAGCTAATATGACCCGGAGCTCCCACGTGCCAAGCCTTATTCCAAACCCTCTCCACTTATTAAGTCCTTCAGGTGTTGGGAATAGGACTATCTCCGACTTTCAGAAGAAGGAACCAGGGCCAAAAAGAATCGGCTTGTTTAAGTTAGTTTGAGTCGGAGCCCAGCCTGGGAGTCGGATCTACAACCCGACCCCCTACTCTCTAAAAAGGCCATGAATCTTTACGAGTGACAAAGGCAGATTTGTCAAAACCTCCGTGACTTTTTCTAGTTCCTTTCTCCATAGTTTGATATTCTTAATTACTTTAGTAGTTTTGGTAAATGCAGTTCTACCTAAGGTAAGAATGAGAAACTTTGCACTTGGTGAGGACATGTGTTAGTAAGGGCTCTGAAGCACTTTAGTGACAAATCACTACGTCAGCACCAAAAGGACCTCTTATCATGACTTGAATGACTGAGCGATGCACTCGGTTCATCAAAATGCACTAGATGCACTGCAATACGAGCAATTCTGATAGAAAACTCTAACCTTCTAGATCAAAACCACAGCTGGGATAGAGATCAATGATCTGTACTCTCGAAGGAAGGAAAGTCAGCCTTGCGTGATGTGATTATTATGCACTTCAACCTCTTCGTAAATCAACGTCTGGGGAGTGCTGGGCCAGAAGGCACGTGGCTGAGGGATGGGGCAAGGGCCTCACAGGGATGGAGACGACGCTAACAGGTCTGGTCCACGTCCATACACGCGAACCACTAAGCAGAAAAACCTTGGAAATGTTTTGATTAAAAACTCAAGGTGTGGCAGTGGGAAGGCAATGCCTTGAAGATATGCAGAGAAACTGGACACTGAGAACCGAAGGAACCAACATCTGTGGTGAAAGAACATGTTTAGGGAGAGTCTAGTAACTACAACGAGAAGACCATGTTCTTAGCTTGTAGCAGGTTCATCTCCTTCTCTTGGCTGAAGCGATTCTTAAGTACTTAGTTCATTGTTTATCATGGACTTGTGAACGAGAGTTTATTTACAGGAAGAAAACATACTTACCTGAAGTTTAAGCTTAAATAAATTAAAGCAATATACACAGGTATAGCTACTAACTGATGCATTCTCTAAACAGCACTACTTTTGTTCTATGAAGCTGCTTAATGTGGCAAGGACGCAAAAAAAAAAAAGAATTCAATTCAATCTTCATGATGTCTTCACCTCTTCCCTCAAATTCCTATTTTTTCACAGAGTATTAAGCATTTGGAGGTGGATGCGTGAATTCTGTATTAGAGCTTATAGAAGGAAGCCTTTGGTTCCGTTGGAGCTGTGGCTGGGTCACACACTCCCTGCAGTTCAGAAGGAAACTGCGTAGATTTCAGACACACATCTTTCTATTGAGGGAAATTCAATCATTGGTTGAATAAGAATTATTTATGGTTACTACTGATGAACAGTTTTAACACTATATAAAAGATTTTCTCCATGTAAAGTAAGGAATAAAGAAACAGTGGTTACACATGGTCCCAAGAAAATAATTTATATTTTCTTGGACAGAGTGATATAGTTTTTAAAATTTTAAGTAGAAAAACCATCTGGACCACACTTTGGATAAATACTAAACTTTGTGTTATCTCAATTCAGAGTATATTAAAGAAGAATATTTAATTCTTCTATGTAATTTAAATACTTGTTTCTCTAAAATGACATCATTTAAATAATTCTGTCATTAATAAAATAAACTAGAAATTCATTTATTGAAATAAAAATTATCCAAATTATATTTATAACATTTACTGTTTCTTCAAATAATGGCCATTTAGAGTTTGCATAAGATTTTGAATTCTTTTTTTTTTATCTTTTGCATTTAAAAGTAGGTCCTTTTAATACCACAGACAGAGAACATTCCAGAGAACATTCCATACTTTAAGATTAATTTCATATGCAAAATAATTGACATTTCCAGGTCTAGATTATCACTCAAACTGTTAGAAGAAACACATAGTCATTCCCAAGAACAGAAAATTAATAAATGCACTGTTTTTTTCTAGATCTATGAGCTTAAAGGTTCCATAAACATGCCTTTTATTATTGTTGTGGGGGCAGTGAATACATTTTTGAAAAATATAAAGTATGTCAATTTGGGTTTGTTTAAATCACTATCAGTTTAAAAATTTTCCCCTTTCACATCCTTAAATTATCCTTATAATTATGTCCATCAAAACAAAAAATATTCAGTGCTCCCCAAGCTTGATGCCATACTTTTTAAAGACTGCTCAAATTACTAATCATTTCTTTATACATATTAATGAAGCCACCATCAAACTAATCCATCAGTTAAGACAACACAGGATGCCAACTTAAAAAAAAAATCATGAATGCTCAGTCTTTAAAAAGTTGAAGAACTCGGTCACCAGACCTGTTACCAGGTTAGTTGCTTCCCTTTTACTAACCTCCCTGAAGCAGTCTTTCAATTTCTTCATCTTCAAATAAGTGGCCTTCACCCCCTTCAATGAATTTGGTGACTTTGGTGACCTCTGAGAGGATACACGTTTACAGCAGAAATTGGTTTACGTAACAAAAAGACAGGAGACGTGATTGATCTATAGCACACCTGCCCAACAACGAATTCTGGACCTGGTTCTTTCTCAGTGTTGAGTGCTTTTTAACCTCACCTGAGGATATATTTATTGATTTGGGAGAGAGAGGAAGTGGTGGGGAAGAGAGAGAGAGACAGAGAGACATTGATGTGATAGAGAAACGTTGACTGACTGCCTCTCACTTGTGCCCCGACCAGGGATTAAACCTGTAACCTTTTGGGGTACAGGATGATGCTCCAACCAGCTGAGCCCCCATCCAGGGCTAGCACTGTTTCCTGATAAACCAATTTTCTCATAAAGCTGTTGGACAATATACAACAAATACAGGGTCCGGCAGAAGTAACACCGTTGAGTGTGGTTGGGAGGGGACGTGGCTATCTCCCACACGATGGACAGCAATGTGAACATTTCCCCTAAAATGTCCGATGGCGTGCTGGAGTGTGGTAGTGCTATGTTACAGAATGACATGCTTATGCTTTTGTAATAAAAGATTTTATGTAATAAAGAAGGGGCACTCTTTGTGCGGGACCCCGTGTAACGTAGCAATCCACGTGACTTTCATTTAACTTTCATTCCGCACGTTTGGATTTTCCCTGTATGTTGCTATGGAACTTAAACAAAGAAATGACAGAGAACAGGAAGCATGCATGAGGCCTCAAAGATTATTTAGACTTTGATACCGAGAGCTGAGGGAAAGTCACATTCTCATTTTTTAGAGTGCTGACCTTCTTGCAACAATTTCTTCAGAGTTTCTTCTGTTTCTCCACCACCAGCAGTGATCCTGGTATATTTTATTTCAGGGCCTAAAAGAGAGACCAAAAAAAAAGGTGTAAAACGGGGGTAGGCAGACTTCCTCTGGAAGATCCAGACGGTGAGCCTCTCAGGTGACAGGGCGGTGTTGCGACTGTCCGGCTTTGCCGCTCGGTGTGGAAACGGCCACAGACCTCAGATAAAGGAGCGGACTCCACGCCAGTACAACTTCACTGCAGGAGTCGGTGGCACAGGCCACAGTTGCTGCTTGCTCATTTGAACAAATATTTATTGAATAACTGCACTCAGAATTTCAGGCGAATTTATTGGTGAGGGGGACTAGATACCAAAGTTTCCTGAAATGAATTGTTTTATGCGAACTTGCCTCCATGTTGGGATGTGGACGTGTAGACTTTAAGTTGGATGGAAAGCCAAAGGAGGGAATGGTTTTGGTTCTAGGACACAGCAGCGTATTATTATACACCATGTGTATGGTACACGTGGTAAAAACAAGTGTTTCTAGGGTTGTCTCCAAGTTTGCAACTCAGAGAAAAAGCAGAGATTACATGATTAGAATAACATTATATCCGGCAGAAAAGACATAAAGTTACTCCAGTAACCGCCCCGGGTGGATCTTCAGAACCCAGGCCGGTGGGGCCGCGTGCGGAACTAGAGGTTACCTGTAATGATCCGCTCTTCCCGTGTCTCCTTTTCGGTTATTTCCATGGGCACTCCATCAATGATTTTGGTGTATTTTTTAATAATTGGCTCTGAAAGTACGGGAAGTACGGGAAGAAAGTTTAATTTACCCCCTACGGTGGCTAAACCGCCACAGCTAGACATTTTCATAAAAAAATGTGTCTCTCAAAACAGTTCCATTTAGGATCTAACTGTAATACACTCTGATCAGCAGAGGTCTAAATGCTCGTCACTGTGTCCTGACTCTAGGGGGAAGGTCAAGGCCAGCTGGCGGGGTGACGCTCCAGATCATGTGCGTGTCCTGACCGACCGCAGGCTGGGCAGCCGGGGAGAATCCAGGGAGGGGTCCTGCATGGCTGGAATGGACCCCTGTGACCATCCCAACAGTGGTTTCCTCGTGAGTCTAACATCGATGGGCACTTTTTCTTCTAAGTCCAACATGTCTCTGTGCTGACATCATTGTTATCACTATACTCCATCATCACCATTGCATATGTGGAAATAATGGCAGTTTTGTTGGGCCTGGTGACTTAGCAGTTAAATGAGTTCCAAGCAGACCCACTGGAGGTAAACTATATTAGATTGGACAGGCTCACAAAGACCCATAACAGAGAAAAGTGTCCCCACAATTTATGTAAAACCAAAGGCAAGGGAAAACAACAGGTGTGGAATGTATCTGAACCAACGCTATTTTCCACTGGGAAACCTACACAACACACCTCCGTGGATGATTTCCGTTACTGCTTCGCCTTCTTTAATCAGCCTGAACTCAGGGTCCCCGTCGAGGCTCACCTTGGTTACGGTGGGTCCTGCGACAGTGTTGTGGGGGACAAATCAAGGTTAACATGGTCCTTTCAGTTTGCCAGAAGGGGAGTTTAGTTCCACAGGATGTCACTCAGACGTGAATGCGGTCTCAGGCTTTATGAATTCAGTTTTAAACATTCCCCATTTTCTTCAAAGTAGGCAATGTTTATGGGGAAAAAATGATGCAGCCTTTGGGTGTTCTACTAAAATTGCTTCCTTCTCATTAGCATTTGAATTGATATGTAAATCCAGCCATTTGTTCACGGTTGTGAAGTATGATCACGCAAAATACGTGTGGCTACACCTCGTGAGTCACACAGTAGGTCCAAATTTGAGTTCCCCTAATGATAACACTGGCTCTTTGTGTCCTTTACCATTCTGAGATTGTCCATTACGCCTTCCTTATTAAAACTATAATTTAATTTTAATTACTCGGTATCTCACACTTTTTAATTTCATGGGCATAAGATCGAACATTTAAAAGTCTCAACTTTATGCCTAAGTTTAAGATATGGAATTTCAGGTTTTATGGAAAAATAAATTTGAGTACTTACCTTCTACATGCAAATGATGCAAAATATTTACTACGTAATAGACAGTCCTTCAAATGCGAACATTAAACATGTTGCATTTGACTTGCAAAATGATTTCGCTCCCATAGAAAATCATTTTGAGTGTTAGAAAGCTGGCTATGACATTAGTTAATCAAGACTGTTTCGTAGAGAAGAAAAACACGGTTCAGTACATTTAACTCATGCTGCAACAGCCTTCAACAGTGGAAGGCAGCGACATTTGTTTATCTTTGAGAGATTTGCCTGCTCAAAAACTGCCAATTACCCAGAATTTAATAGTCTAAAACAATTTAGAATAATGAAAACAAAAATATAATTCTTCCAAATGAGAAATATTCCACACCATGCTATTTGATCTGCAGGGCAAAGGGATGCTGAGTGTGAAAACATAAGGCCAGGTGTTTAAGGTGTTGCTGTTTCAAAAGGAAAGTCTGCTCAAAAAGTTTAAGCATGGGAAGTGAGTGAATAATTTATCCAAATTAACATTTCCATAAAAGAACCTAAACTGGTCTTTCAGAAATATCCTCTACAGTTAAGCTCTAAGAAGGCAAGGTCTTTCATCAAAAACAAGGATTTTCCTATTGACCCCCAGCCTCCGGGAGAGTCGCAGGCACTGGAACTGTGTGATCAGCATGTGCTGAGTTGAGTATCAACTGATTTATCCTTCATTCAAGAATTTGGATAAATATCATTTTTTTTAAAAACAAGAAGCATCTCACAATTGTGCCTTGCAGTCTAATCTATTTAGTGAGAAGTTGATAAATCTGCAAAACCAACAACAAGAAGAAACGCCAGTGACGTTTTAGAGCTGGACAGTGACAAACGGCCACCAAGGTGTCAGTCAAGCCACTGTATTAAGGTGTTTACACGTGGAAATAAAAATCTTTGAGATCTGATGAAAATACATGTAGCAAAGGTGGTGTCACAGACATTGAAGATGGCTGCCATAGACGGGGACGGGGTGGCGGGGCGCGCAAGGAATGTGCGTGTGTGACATGCTGGTCAGGAACAGCAGGAGAGGTGTGTAACCCGTTTCACATGTACATGGTCTACACGGATACGTCTGTGTTCACAGACGTAAGTTCCAGGCTGGAATGAGGGTTTCTAAGGGTGGACTCACTGCACCAGCTATTTACTCCCTCTTCTGTTTCTGCTCATCTGATTTCAAAATGTATTGTATGCGGTCGTAGCTTTAAAAGCTTTCATCAAAACGCAGCTTCTGCGCTCTGTTACGTTGTTGGATGAAAAACACCCGCACTCTTCGGAAGAGCTTCTAGTGACAGGACAAGAGACCCACGTGGGGGATGGGAGCTACGGCTACAAGAGCATCCTCTCTGAAGGACACCAACCGACCACAGCAAAAAACGCTGGGGATTGACTTGTTTAGTGAGCAGCTGGGGACCATGGCAACCGCAGGAGCCAATCAGGTTCGTCGGAAGCCAGCGGGCTTCCTCGGCACAGAACAAGCAAATGTACTGAAAGGGTTAGAGCCGCACGTCTACTCTGCCAGGTACTCTGCATTCCGTGTTCTCCCACAACATAAGCATGCCGTCGGCAGGGAAATACTGAGCATGTTAGTTCCAAAAAGAATGTAGATACATTCATAGAAATCAGTCCAGTACATGGCGTTTTTCCCAGTGAAAGGAGCCATGTATAGCATTGATTTTTACCTTCAGTTTTGATAATAGGCTGAAGACTGCCTTCAATCACTTTAATTTTTGGTTCCACAACTTTGGTTATAATTTTAGTTGCTGAAAGTATAGAAAGTGGAACATAAATGATGTTCACATAGAAAACAACCTGAACAAAATTGTCCTTTTTTTTTTTTTTTGGTCTTTGCTGGAAACTGAGGTGTCATAGATGGTAATATGTTTAGGCAGCAGATACAGGAAATACTCATGGTGCATTATCTAGGAGCATCTTCTCGTGTCCAGGTGGGGAACTCTCTGAGGTCCAGTGACTTGGATTTGCTCCCATGAAATAAAGAGCACTAAGTGAGGAATTCTATCTAGAAATCTATCGTTTCGAACTGCACCACTAAAGCTCTTTACCTTCGTTTGTACTTCTTGAAAATATTGGCTGCATAGCAACAGAAGACAAATAAACACGATTAATGTCATGCAATTCATAATATCTCAAATTGCATTGTTGAATTCTTTCTCAAGTAGAAAAAAAGTAGAATAAAAAGACAAAATATTTTTCATGCATTTTGTAACAGTAATCCAGAGAGGAAAATACGAAAAATAGCTCAGTATACTGAATAGTAAAAATAAATCTCAGCCAGCCAGATATGAACCCTGTGCAACAAACATAATATGACTAATAATTGAAGCTACAGTTGGTCTTTAATTTGTAGCCTTAGTATCATCAACTTTTTTTTAAAATTTAAAGGTATGTATTTTGAATGTGTGTCATCCACCCACCTAAGATAGCAGCCAACTTGGGGTGGCTGGCTTTTGCTTGTGCAAAGTAAATGGAAATGGGGCCATATAAGCAGAGCTACTGGCTCTTTGTCACTTCTGAGTTCTTTCAAGATGCCCCAGGAGAGAGCGGGCTGCACCAGAGCTGCCCGCACCACTGTGACAGGTTGTACGGATGTGTCAGTGGGACGTATTAGCACAGTTTGGGTTTCTGTCACATGCTCACCTCCGGTTTCCAAGATGTTCAGTTGTGTCAAGCGTTTGAGTTAAGGGGGGTTCTAGGCCTGACACGTGATCGTGTTTCACTGACTTCAGATTTTCTGTCTCGAAGTCTCAAGTTACGGAGCTCTAAGATACCTCCAACCTGTGCGTCCACTGACTTGTTTCCCAGGTGGTCTTAGCCCAGACATACCTGTCCGTGAAGGTCGGATCCAGAGCTCAAATCCACAGCCACTATCAAAATGAGTTAACTACTTGTATCTTCAATGTTTACTTCAGGGTAAGGAATTTGAAGTTTAGGGTGTTTAGTTGGGTGTTAGTTTTGTTTCAATCCTGCTTTTCAGAGGACTGAAATAGTTTCGACAGGTCATGGGCTGGGGGTTCAATAGTGATTTCATTCCTCTTCACTGCAAATTTTATGTGTTTGACAATGCAGCTAAAGAGAATCCCCCTACAAAAAATTTTTAAAATGTATGGTATTTGGGGGACAAGAATAATACGTAGCAATAAAATTAAAGAAATGTTATAGACCAGTCAATAAAGTAACATAAAAATGAAATCTTTGGTTTCATTAGTCTCTACCTCTATCTAAAGAAGGCATCTATTTAAATACCAGCATCCCCATCTGGGGCGGAGTTAAAGAAACATTCGACATCATGTGTAAACCTCCGGTCTGTCTCCAGAGCTCTGAGTAGGAGGTGCCACTCACTAGACTGGCCTAATTTCAGCAAGTGCAATATTGTCTGCAAGCGAGGACCCAATTGTAGCTGAGGAAGAGGAGGGAATGATAGATATTGGCTCAGTGTAAGCAAAACATTGCGTGGACACAGGTGGCAAGTGGTGAACACAACCTGGATGAAGTAGGGCAAGCAAGCGGTGCAGGGCACTGTGTCTACACCCTCGGTGGAGAAAGATGACCTACTACATTTCTGATGGATGGAGCCCACAGGCAGCTTTAATTTGTTAGGATGTTTATCCTAACCGGACTGCATGCTTCCATACTGAAATTTATGCCATGATGAATCATAACTATTCCAACTAAGTCTTTACAACAAGGCGGAGCTGGCTTGATACTGGATTTGCATATATTATTATTAAAAATGGAAATCGGCAAGAGCAGCAGACATTTTGCTTTGCTCCTCACATTGTCTTCCCTTCTTTTCCATAGCTAGTGTGAGCCTGAAGGAAGATTTTCTTAGTTAAATGGCAGATACTCGCAGTATAAAATGGAATAAATTTCTACCCAGGTTAAATGGGGGGATTGAAGTCTTGTGTTAGCTATGATGACATTTTGAGAGTCTCTTTGTAGGGTCAAAACAAAATGAAAAGAATTTCTGCTTTGAAAGCTATAAGAAAGAAAGAAAAAAATGCAAAGGAAGAACATCACATTGAAAAGAAGGACAAGTTATGTCTGTGAGGATGAAACACCCTTTCCCCTGGTTTAGTGGAGGCAGAGTCGGTGACGAAAAAACCTTCGGGTCTAGAAAGTTGATGTGTACCACCTGGCTGAGTTTTTAGTTCTGGGCCCAGTTTTGGATGGAGGGGGATTTTTAACCACCAGTTCATGAACACTGGGAGTCTTTGGCCCGCTGTGCCCTGCCCTGCCTCTGGGCACGAGGGCTGGGGGCTGGCGTGAGCGGGAAATCCTCGGCGATGCTGTTTCTGTGCCCGCACATCTGAGCTGTCAGAGAGCTCAAGAGTGCCTCTCAGCTGTCTCTGCCCTTTTATGTCTGTCGGGCCTGTTTCTGCTTCTCTGCCAGGCTCACTGTTATATTTCACTGCCCTTCGTCTATCTTATCACTCCCGCTTTGGGGTGAGTGCCCCAGTGGGGCTGGAAGGACTGGCTCAGGTCCAGAGGTCTCGTTTTGATGTCAAGCCCTGTTTCAAGTGGCATCAAAATTGCCGTTATTTGGAATTCTATGTACCAGATTATCAATGGTCTCCATGTGTAAATACAAAAAGTTACTATTTTTTAAATTTGCCTCTTATATGTGACAGATAAATATCCACTGCGTACTTACTGTAGACGGTCATGGGGATTTCTTTGAAGGTGCTGCCACGAACATACTGAAAACAAATGCTTAGACTTAGTAACAGGAAATGTAGTAGTTTAGTGACAAAATCATACCACCACTTTAATTCTTACTAAAGTAAACAAAGCGAAGCTTTCATTACACTGAACAGACATGAAGTCTTCCTGTGGATCAGCTTCTGGTTTCCCACTGCGAGGGGGATGGCCCAAAAGTTACTGGATTTGCTCCTCCGAAAACTTATAGAATAGTTCATCCCAAGCTGAAGAGATTTATAAAGTAATATCTCATATGTTTTCTGGCCCTTTGACCCTATAAAAATTAAGAAGCAAGATATCCCTTTGCCTTTACCTACTGTGATTAGTGACAACTAATATTTTATCTTTTTCATGTACTCAGTGGCAAATACAATTGAGGATAAATTGTATTTTTTTATGTCCCTGTCTTAACTGCCCCCCTGGACTGTAAACTTTTTTGATAAAAGAGCCATATCTGATTCAACTTCATATTTCATGTAACATTTAATACACTGTTTGGCTCCAAGTAGATTTTAGTAGATGTTTGTTGAATAAAATCATAAAGCATTTATGTCATTTCTTTACAGGTGATGCATAACCAACAGAGAGCAACCCAAGCCTAGTGTTTGTCTACTCATCGATGTACACATTTCTAGTCTCTTATGTTCAACCCATTATCAATAAACCCAATAATATTTTGTACCTTAATTTGGATGTATTTGATCAGTTTATTAAGTATATCCAGCAGCTGATCATTCCCAATAGGTGTGTCTGTGAAGAGGAATATCAAAAAAATGTTGGCAAGAACGCGTGACATAAAAATCTAGGTTTCTATCAGAAACAGACTGAGTCTGTGAAGGAATTCCAGGCTCACTGACCTGCTGGGTAGAGAAGTTTATCCACAACGTGGATGACGCCGTTTGTCGTCATGATGTCAGACTCCTTCGATTTCAATTCATTCACCAGAAGGGTGTCATTCACCTGCCACACGGGGGACAAGGCCGATGGGAAGTTTAATGGAAAAGGAATGTTACAATAGGCAGAGGATGTGTGAACACTCTCGCGAATTCCCTCCAGGGCACTCACTCCTTTGAGGTAGATCTTGCTCCCCTGCGTGGTCTTGAGGATGTTGGTGACGCCGGGCTCGAACCCCTTTCCAATGAAAACTCCGGGAGTCAGGTGGTAAAGGATGATGTTTTGGAGAGCATTTTTGTTGCCTAGGGGGAAAATGTATTTATTTCATAACATGCCGTCTTTCTTTTGGACGTGTGGACACTCTGCAGACTAAAGAGAGAGAGGTTTGTCTCTAACTGCTTTTCCACACTGTCATTTCTCATGTCACTGCCTCTCAAGTCAACATCAGTAAACAACCTAAGTGAACACCTCACTCAGCAACGTGACAATAAGCAGTTAATTAAGTACGTGGACAAGTGACCCTCCACACAGCCTAAGTTAAATCAAAGGAAACTAAGGCCAGAAGAGAATATGGAAACGGAGGCATTCCCTTGAGGAAGATACGAGACCCTGCAACCGTGGGGCAGACGCCCGGGTTCACTCCTACTCACGGATCAGAACTTCCTTCTCTTCGTTGGTCATCCCCTTGAAGGCGTCGTTGGTTGGGACAAATAAAGTCCAATCCCCGGGCTGCGTCAGGAGGTCTTTCAAGTCTGCAGCTTCTAGAAGGCTGAGGAAGATGCTGAACAGAAAGGACACATGTTTATGTTGTTAGATTCAGATTTGGGTACGGCATGCTCACCCGCAATGCGTGGGATCAGAAATTATCCACGTCCTGCGGAGAGCATGAGGAAGTTGTTTGTACATTTTCACATGTTTCAAATGCCATTTATCTGCTGAGAAAGTTTTATCACAAGGAAATAATTTAAATGTTCATAATGCTTTTTAAAATTTCCTAAACTCTGTTTTTATCCTCTAAACCTTGACAAAGTCACACTTTATAACAAATAAAAAGCATGTTTTTTTTTCATTTACTATTCCACAAAATAGCCTTTGTTAGTACATATTATCATTTTAAAAACTTAATTATAAACAACTTGCAAAGAGTAGTTCCATTCAAAAGATCACTTTTTTCACTCATTGAATTATCTTATGGTGCACCAGGTAGCAAAATAGTCTGGAGAACATATTTAAGTTTTGAAAACATGTTCCTAGACCTCTTATTCTAACTTCTCTTCTCAGCAGGACTGAATGCTAAAGGCTTTTGGAATGCTACCTGTGACACACCAGTGCACCGCTCGCCCGCTCGCCGGGCGGTGACACTCGCCGGGCTCACCTGAAGCGCTTGTCCTGCTTTAATCTGTCGTGGAGGGACTTCTCCGCGGGCTTGATGACCTCGCGGAGTATGTGGATGGCGCCGTTCCTACCCTGCTTGCTGCCTCGCACCATGCAGGAATTTTCAATGCAGACAGCCTGGACGAGGAAAGAAAGACAGAACTCTGCATTTCCCTGTTTGAAATTTGAAATTTCCTCTGTGGAAATTAATTAAATGTCTAGATCGACCCTTCTAAGAGGAAAGCTGACCTCTGCGGTTTCTCTCCTCTGTTTTTAAGATCTCACACACTCTGATGTCACACTTCCTATTCCACCAGGTTCTCTGTCACTTGCCAAGGTATGCTATGTGTCAGGCAGGTAGTTCTGTGAGTGAGTAACAAAATTTCCTAGAATTCTATTTTTACATTTTGCACCACTCCTCCTCACTGCCAACCGTCTCCCCAACCCTCTCAGGGAACTTTAGCTCTTGGGACCTTCTTTAACTGGAAGTTTCCTTGGGAAGTTCTCAGTTCCTCTTGTGGTCCTCAGAAATATTTACTATATTTTCTTGATGGCAGGATCCCATCAATTAGAAATGAAATGATTGAGTTAGTTACAGGGTTTTTAAACAGATAAAGGTATTTGTCTAATTTAGAGCACAGCCCATTTTCCCCACCCTTTAAAACGCGCGCCTTGGAACTGCAGAACCGGAGTGAGGCGCTTCCATGCCCCGTTCAGTAGGTGACGCCGGACCTTCTGGGGGACGTTCTCGCGGGGCTGCGTGGGGCCCCTGGACTGAAGCCCAGCAGCACCACAATCGCACTGTGGCTTTGACAAGCACTGTTTCCTAAAACGCTTTCCTCAGATGAAGTATATTAGAACCGTTTTACACAGTTCAGAGATCTTTATGTGATCGTAACACTTTATTTTGAAAGTCATTCAAAAGAGATTCAGTTGCTGAACTGTGATCTTGCAGTAAAAGACCATCCTACAAATTTGATTCTCTATAGAAATTACTTTGAAACTGTAACAAACTCTGGAAACCAATGTGCAAATGGCCAACACACAGAAGAGAAGATGTTCCACATCACTACTCATCAGGCAGGTGCAAGTCAAAACCACAGTGGGGTCCACCTCACACCAGTCCAATGGCAACTGTCAAAAACTCAAAAAATTAAGAATAGAGGTATCATATGGCCCAGCAACCCCTCTTCTGGGTATCTACCCCCAAAATTTGAAAACGTTTATTCACAAAGAATTTGCACCCCTGTGTTCACTGCAGCATTATTCACGGTGGCCAAGACACGGAGACAGCAAAGTGTCCTTCCATAGACAATTGGATAGAGAAGACCTGGTACATGTCTATGATGGAATACCACTCGGCCACAGAAAAGGTGAAATACTACCACTTGCAACAACATGAACGGACCTTGAGAATTCATGCTACACAAAATAACTCAGACAGATAAAGTTAAGAACCAATAATCTCAGTCATATGTGGGATATAAAACTGGAAGCAGCAAATGAACAAACAAGAAAAACAGACAAAGAAAAACTCATGGACACAGACGAGAGTGTGGTGGTGGCCACAGGGACAGGGAGTGAGAAGATAGTAAAGCGGGGAGGGGGCCAGATATCTGGTGACAGAAGAAGATTCAGCTTTGGGGCACACAGTGCAACATCCAGATCATGCATCACAGAAGTGTACACTTGAAACCTGTGCGATCTTATTCACCAATGTCCCCCTCACTAAATCTAATTAAAAAGTAAATAAATCATATACATACAGTAACATAAAGAGAGGTCAACAAACAACAAGTACTGGCGAGGATGTGGAGAAAAAGGAACCCTAGTGCACTGTTGGTGGGAATGCAGACTGCTGCAGCCAATATGGAAAACAGTACGGAGACTCCTCAATAAATCAAAACTGGATCTACCATCACTGGGTCCAGTGATTCTACTTCTAGGTGTTTACTCATCTATATGAACAAAACGAAAACACAAATCCAAAAACACATATACATCCCTATGTTAATGGCAGCATTAGTTATAACAGCCAAGATATCGAAGCAACCTAGGTATCCATCAATAGGCAAATCGATAAAAAAAAGATGTTGAATATTTTTTGCAATGGATTATTAGCCATAAAAAAGAATGAAATCTTGTCATTTGTGACAACATGGATGGACCTAGAGGGCATTGTGCTAAGTGACATCCATCAGACAGAGAAAGACAAATACCACACGATTTCACTTATGTGTGGAATATAGAACAAACAAAAACGACTCACAGAAATAAGGATAAAACCGATGGTTTCCAGAGGGGATGGGGGTCGGGAGGCTGGATGGAAAATGGGAAGGGGAATACGGGCAGCAACGCGGTGAGCAGTGTGCCCAGTGAGGGGTTCCGTGTGGTGATCACACTGTAAGGTGCCGAAACACCACATCACTGCACTGCACGCCTGAAACTGATGAGTACACCAACTGGACTTACATTAAAGATAAGAAGCAGCTTATTTTAGAGACGTTTTGGTGATTTCTGGAACTGAAATAATTAATGCTTTATAACAAAGTTATATATAATGAAACAAATGCAGATTTTCCGCATTATTAACACACAGCAATTTTGTGTAATTTTCTGCCTTCACACACATTACTCAGTTTCCTGATCTCTTGATGCATATTAATTATTAACGCTTCATTAAAAAATTGTGGGAAACCTTTGTGGTAACAATACGTTTTGACAAATGCCATTTGACGTTCAGGCCAATGTAGCTCTTTCACGTCACTCTGATTCACTTACCGTTCGGTACACGAAGACTCTGAGCTGTTTGCCTCCCATGGTTTCGAGTTTCTGTCCGTTGTAAAGCTCGCTAAGGCCAACTTTCACTTTCAATATGTGATTCTGCAGAATTAATTTCAGAAGGCGCTGGTCCATGTGCAGAGTATCATCTATAAATACGTTTTTAAGAAGAAAAGATGATTTTATTTAGAAAGCATTCACGTTTCTCCTGGTAGGAGAAATTCATGAAAATGGTCAATTCTTATTATTGATACTGTGGATCCTACACTCATATCCTATGTGAGTCAATTAAATGCTCAAGGCAATGGATTCTATGCACCCACCGAAGCTCTATGAGCCGTCCCCTCAAGTGGCCATAAGGGGTTCCACGCACCCCAGACAGTGGGCTTCACTTCTGTGAGGGCCACGCATTTTGTGTGGTCGTTGGCACAAGATAAACTCTAACCCTGGCCAAGAATTTTTCTGAGAATTTGATGTCAATTAATCATATAGAAGACTACTGGAGAATCATTTGTAAATTTATCTTTATCACTGAAGAGAAAATCAAAGCACCCAACCTCTTAAACGTGCGTAAATGTAACACATATGGACCTCATTATTACAAAGAGTAGAACATTTCTAGGAATTTGAATTTTTTATTAATAATTTCTATGTCACAACTTGGTATTTGAAAAATTATAAAGCCATTGTATTTGTTTTTATAATTATTAAATTATGACCCACAATTTAAATACGTCCTTATAAAATCACTTTTCTGGAAACTGTAGCAGGTTACATTAATCTCAACACTGTCCCTGAATAGCAGCTATTAGGTAAAACACTTATAATAATAGTGCACATCATAATGTGGAAGTTTATAATACTCTCTTGCTTTTATTTATTTATAATGTGACATCTTACTGTCAAATTCTGAGAGGCAAGCTATACCTGTGTATTCCCAGCTATTTTGTGGGTATTGAATAAGAAAATTAAATTACTTTTCTTAAGATCCATTATGTGTGCTGGTAATATGGTTTTGTTCAGAGAGTACGTGATACCCCTCGTCGCAAACTTTAGCTCCGTGTCCACGATTCCCCATTATAATAAATGCTTTGAAATGCAGGACATTTTAATAGAGGTTATGCCCTGCTAGCACACTGCGTGGACAGCCTACACGAAAACTAGTCGACACCTTGTAAAGTATCTATTGTCTCTTACTGCAGATGCCCGTGGGGAGCCGCCGGCGCGACCACCCTGGGGGCAGGAGAGCGGGAGGCCGAGCACCTACCGGAAAAGGCGTTGTTCACGGGGGCCAGCAGCGTGTACTCGCGGTCGGGCCGCAGGGAAGACGCCAGGCCTAACTGGGCCATGAGGTCTGTGAAAGTGGTTTGCTGATTCCCAGCCAGCTCAAGAACTTGTTTGGCTGTAAAAGAAACCATCAGAATTCCCAAAAGGCATCACTGTTATCATCGCCATCGTGAACTTTGTGCCTCAATCCCTGGCTGTTTTCTAGAAGCACTGACAGTTACAGCTTCCCTTTCCGGGGGTTCGCGGCCACACAGCATTTCAGAAGGACGATATATTCCTGCCTTCTCACGGGCTGTTTTCTGTATTTCTCTATTGCTTGCCTCCTGACTTGACTCTTGTGAGAACTGTAACTCTTTCCTTTATTCAAAGATGACTATTTGATTACATCTTTCCTTGTGTTGCTAAGAAACCTTTGGCCCTGTGAGAGCCTTCTGAATATTAGGTATTAGAACCCCTGGAAAACCAGTGTTCCCCGCATGGGGTGCCAGGGCCCCCGGGTTACCCATGGAGCACCCAGCTCACTCCCTGTTTGTTCTGCGTTTGTGTCCCACGTGCCGTTCCTCACACTGCACGTCCGTCTTTCGTGGCTCTACCCTGGAGGTGCCCTAATTGATAAACAAGAGGAAGCAGAAGAATACGACACTGTCACTCACCAGCATCAGGAATGAGGACCTGATCGATCAAATGGATGACGCCGTTGTTGGTCACGATGTCTTTTTTGTTCACCATTTTGATTCCGTTCACTGTTATGCTGTCACCGTCGCATCCGATCTCAATGGTGTCCCCTTCCAGGGTCTCAAAGACCGCTCCTCCTGTGATGGCCTCTGAGCACTGGAGCGTGTTTAAGATGTGGTACTTCATGAGAGCTGGGGGACAGAGCAAAGGGAGAACGTGTCCCTGTCAAGGGGAATGGCACTGGACCCTCAAAGCACATGTCACTGCAACACCAAGTATTCCTTAAAAACATAATACACACATCTTATCTCGGGATCCAGCAAAGGCTTTTACTTTTTTTTTTTTAAACAACCAAAGGTTTTTAAAATTTTGTGCAAGTTCTTGGAATGTTTTCTCATCTTTTATGCAATAGAAAAAGCTCAGCCCAGTAGATCAGTTGCATGAAATGTTTTGTGTAATACTGAAAAAAAATGTGTTAGGTCAACTTCCCACTGTTATAAGAAAGTACTTTCTGATGTGAAGGCCAAAACCAAAAAAAAATGCAGGAAGCCTGTACAGTTATCTGTCCCAGAACAGCCCACAGCCCCCCCCCGCCCCCACTGAAGTGGCTGTACATAATTTGTAAAGGGAGTAGCGGGGAGCAGACAAATCATTCCCTAAAGACACTGTCTAGGACGCGGCCAGAGAAAGATGATCCTTCAGGAAATCTCAAGGGGTCTGTTGCTTCAGCTCCATTACATCCGCGCCTTCAATATGTCCCATCTCAGACTGGTTGAGCGTATTTTGGAACAGGCTGAGGAAGTGAAATACGCTAGTCACAGTGCAGAGTCTATTTGAAAACAGGGAGGTGGGAAAGAGGCCCAGTTTTGGGCATCGGTAACGGCCCAAGAGAACCGTGCAATTTTCTCAGCTCAATCACATCTCTTAGCATACATTCAGAACTAAGAGCATTTCATGATATGTACACAACGCTAAGATCTGGCCATCTAATATTTCTTTTCAATACTTGTTAATCCTTTTTAATGTGGCTATTCATGTCCTTGAGAGCAGTATGAAAATGTAACTTTAGAATATTATAATTTCAATTACTTTAATTATTAAATTATTTAATGACTCTGCACATTCTTTCCAGGACTTTGTGTTTTAAGGTTTTTATGGTGCAACTCAAAACAGCCTTTGTCTTTGCTGATGAAAGCCAATAATATGGGCACAATTTCCCTCTTGAAATTCGGGGAAGCTTCTCCCACGGGAAACCATTCTTGTACCTTCAGAAGCCACCTTGTCTCCCATGATCCTTTCCAGGACCCCTCGTGGAAGTCTCTCAAAAGCCTCATTGGTGGGAGCAAAGAGGGTGAAGTGACCATCTCGTCCGAGGGCTTCCAGGATGTCAGATGTGATGGCGGTCGCCTGGAACACAGATGCACTTTCAGAGGCAGGGGCGTCACAGACCCCAGTGCAGAGGACAGCACACCTCGCCTGGGCTGACCCGGGCGAGCTCCTTCTCTGGGACACTGAGGCAGTCTGCCCTGGTTAGATCTTTCAGGCATTACTCTTCGGCAGACCCGCCAGGTCCTTCCCCACCGTCCTCCCCCTATGTCTGTAAAAATGACAATCCTGCCATCATCCGTGTGAGGGTAGCGATACCCAGCAGTATGTTGAACGACCGAGATGCGCACATTCTAAACGCACTAAATACACGTCAGCCACAGAACTAACCATTCCCATCTATGCTGTCCACATAAATGTTCACTCATAGGAGGCGGTTTCTTCTTTGTGAAACGAAAATCTTTGTATTACCTTTCTGCCAGATCTGTTTGACAGCATTTATTGTTTTCACATGGGGACAGGGGAAGAGGAGGAAGTGTGGTGACCCAAGGCACTCCACCGCTGCTCCACACACTCACCCTGAACGAGGAGAGGTCGTCTTCGGCCTCAATGAAGTCTTGAATGGAGGTGCCGATCTGGGTGAGGACGCGGTCGATGACGTGCACCACGCCGTTCGTTGCGATCTGGTTCCCGTGGATGATGCGCGCGCAGTTCACGGTGACGACCTAGGAGTGGTTGGGGCATCAAAGTGCAGGGTCAGAGCTATGCATCGGCCATGGAGACCGCGAGCCAATTCCCCGATTTTAATCTGTGGGGTGCAGTGGACCTGAAGGCAGGGGCGTTCTGAATGCAAACACGGGGAATGGGGACCCACGCGTTGCTGTGTGTGAGAGAAAAATGAGGGAACAGAGCCAGTACAGAACGCAAGTGCAGTTACACTGAACACGCAAAGCATAAGACAGAAGCATTTTTTTCATCTGAACTGCTGCTTGTATTCTTTTCTCTCTTTCATAAAGACAATAATCAACTTTCTGTAGAGCAATAGCTTGCATAAAAAGTCTCAATAGCCCTAAAATAAGTTCAGAGAGAGGAAAACTAACACTCATTGCATAGATATAATGAATCCTATTCTAATACTGACCTAATGTTGCCTCATCGGTGGCCACCTCTGTGCCTGGACATTGGGCTGTTGAAGGAGCCGCACGAACTTGTGTCAAACAAGGATTCTTATTAAACAGACAAGAACCTACATCGGTGTAGTAGCCGGAGGCTGAAGAAAGGAATTCTCTTTCCTTGATTACTCTTTGATAAATTCTCTGATAAATTCTTAATTATTATTTTTCTCTGGTTACTGTTTATTTTAAACACATCGCTACAAAATGTCCTGCTTAGAACATCTATGTCTACTGCCAATTTCATCGATTCTCACAATCGCTCTTCAGTGGAAATCAGTTGCTGAGTAACAATGCGCCTGACTGCTGATGTCAACAGCACAGAGAAACTAAGGGCAGCGCTGCTCAGACACGCACTGTTCCTGACGAGACTCACCCCGTTAGGATAATGGTTAATGAAAAGCCCCAAATTGTTGTACATCGAAGGGACGATCATGCCGTTCTTTAAGTCCTTGGTTAACATTCTCTTGTTGACCATGTGGCTGTGTAAAGCGTTTAATAATTCAACATTCACATTGCTCTCCAAGCCTCGGCGGATGTCCTAGGAAAAATGAAAAGCACAGAAGTTCATTTTATCATGGCTCCTTCTTAGCAGTCTGATAATTACACCGTTTCTCCTCTCACTGCTTTCTCGTTGCATTGTCTAGCTGGGCAAACGAAACAGGTATAACTTATTGTATACGATTTCAATTGATTAAGGAATTTTGTAAGTAAAGGTACTCAGTGAAGGGTCCTGAATCTGGTAGAGAGCGTGGGCATTTTTAGAGACAAAACAAAATTTTTAGGACATATATTGATGAAATGACAATCTTGATTTAATGTAAAGGCTTCAGGGATATGCAGTTATCAGATTCTTAAACTATAGTGAGCAATAGAACAAAAAGCATTCATTTGTTTACAATATTTGAATTTAAGCAAGGATTTTGTGTTTATTCAAAAGCAAATTTAAGGATTCAAACACCCCGTGCCGTTTTCCTTATCCAGGGGCAAAGGGTACCCAGAGCTGCGGACAGTGCAATGACAAGCAAGGTGAAGTCTTTGCCTAAAGATCCTGGTCACTCGCAGCACGTGAAAGTAAACTCGTCAAGGTCAAGGACAGGAGGAAGAAACGATGATGTCAGGGGTCAAACGAGGAAGGCCAGCATTTGGAGGTTTGCAGACAGGCCCCGGGGGGGTGCAGGGATGGGAGAGGTAGGGTGACCGTCCAGGGCCAGCGGCTGAGCAGGACGAGGGGAGGAGAGTGAGGTGCCCCACGGGGTTTGCACACCCTCCTGTGCTTCTCAGGCACGCCTGAGAGAGACGTCCAGAAAAGTACGGGCGATGGTAACATGCATGGCTTAAAGCCTGAGTGACGTGCGGATGGAAGGGGCCGTGGGACGCCACTGGAGATGGTGTGGCCCGGGGTCATGATAATTAGACGGGCTTCGGGCAGGTTAATAGGGCAGCGATGCCTGGTAGAAGTGAGGCGGACGAGGGCAGCAGGAGTAGGAAACACAGGATATGAGTGACTAACCGCCGTTTGTGAGAACTGGAGGGAGAGCAGGTGGGGGTGACTCATAGTTTTCAAGTCTGAACCCTGAGATTCCTACTGCCAATTGTAGGCCAAAAAGCCAGCAGAAAAGCAATTGTTTATGGGGAAAAAGTGGTGTATGTTTCAGAGACCTTTTTGTTTAAAGATACAAAGATGTATCCAAGGGGCAACACAGAGATAGGTATTAGAAATACTCCCCTGGGGATCCAAGGGCAGCAAGTACAGAAACACAGGTTTCAGGGTTACTGCACCGAAGTGAGAGCTGACATCAGAGGTCTATGCAAAGAGCCAAGTGGACTCCTGGCCGACTTCCCTAAGACCCAACCTTCAGCAAGGAAGGCGAGGAGTCAGCACGGAGGGGTGGTCGGAGGTAAAGTCAGAGACCACCAGGAGAGAGAGCTGTGTGCGTGGGTGACCCGCTGCACTGTGGGTGCCACACGATGCCATCTGCCGGAGTCTGCCTATGGCTTACTGGGCGTCACTAGACTCTGGTGGCACTCACCACTCACCTTCATATCAACTAGAAAGGAGAAATAGCATCCCATACCAGTTTTACACATTTGGGAATCTACTTATAATCTGGTGTGGTGTAAATCAGATTATTGACAACATATCTGATAACCAAATGCATTGTTTGCAATACTCCACTTAAATGTGCATACACGTGTTTATAAATCTGTCAGTCTCTGACCAGCCAATATTTCGACATATTCTTAAAATAATAATTAAGTATGTCTATATAACACATAAATTTCAAATGTCACCGGGCTTCTTAATTTACCTTTCTGTTAGATTTGTCAATTAAAATTACATGTACTTTTTCAGAGCCAAGATGGAAAGAGGAAAGGAGTGAAATTGAATAATAAGTGCTCATTGAGTCCATTCTTGGTTTGCCCTTTCTAGGCCATGAAGCTCTGGGGAGTAATTTCATTCATGGACACATTAAAATGATTTACTCCTGACCCTCCATAACTCACCCTTCTATGTACCTCCATCCACGCACAACACAAATATACGAAACTTCTATGAACGTCCAAGTTAACCAAGCAGTGAAAACAAAGTAACAATACCAGCTCCCATCATCATATCAATAAGAATGATGCCTTACAGGGTCCAAGTTGTCCCAAGCGTCGTTGCTGGGCGCGAAGTACGTGAAGGACCCTCTCCCCTCGATCTCCTCCCGCAGCTTGGAGACATCCGAGTAGCGCTGCGTGGTGGTGGCGCCCACGATGCCCAGCGTGCCGTACACGTGGTCGATCGGCATCACTGCAACGGCGGGGAGAGGAGGGCGGGCTCAGGGCTTTATCTCAGCCAATCGCATCTCACAGTCCTTTAAACGTCACGCGGACTTCCCCAATACACCGAACGGATCGTCTTAGCGATAAAACTCTATGAGTCGGCAATTGTGCATGCAAGTTGCCTTTTGAGTGCCAACGAATGAAATGACACTATTGAAAGTGAAACACCTTGGTGTACATCCCTGGAAGGAAAATGAACTGCAAATGGTCATCGTGGTTTAACACTGAGCCTGTTCGGGCGTCAGCCCTTCAGTGCCAATAATAATAGCTCAGCTATAATTATCAGTAAATATTCCTGATTATTTCATGGCAAAGGTAACATTTTCAGTCATGTTGCCTTAACATTCCTAAATAGTATAACATTTTAGGTATAGGGATATAATTTTTATAAATGTGGTTCCCAAAAAACATATGTAGATCTGCCTCTGTTAATCATCATTTTAGGAAGAAAATAAGTCAAAGTATCTAGCGTGTCCAGAATAGTTCTCTTGAGCTTCCAGATGAAAGATTAATATATGAATGTCTACCTTAGGACTGGTGCAGCCAACTTGTTTTTTTAACTCTCTCATTTTTGAAAATAAGTCTGTTTTGTACAATAGCATTGGACAAGTGATTATCACTTTTGTGACTACAGTAAGACTAGGTGGCATAATTAATACATTAAATTATAAAATCAGGAATTAAAAAGATCCCAACAGGATGGGGAAAGTGAGTCAACATTCACAGGTTTTCTGCAGTGTGGCAGGGTCCTGTGCAAACCTGTGCTTACGTGGGAAACACAAACCCCAGAGAAAGACCTGTCTTGAGATCGCTTGTGCAAAGAAGGTCTGTGATCAGTTTTAACTGATTGCACATTCAATTATGAGCTGCTGGAATGACATGATCACTAAGTACAGTAACCGAAGTTCAGGGCCCCCAGAGTGAGGTATTTGTCTGCGAATTCTCTCAGCTGCTTGGACCCACGTCTGGGATCACAGTCAGACAAAGATGACTGGACTGGAGGCTTCTTATGGGCCAGTGTCCACGCCCGTGAGGGAGCCAGAGGTTATGCAACCTCAGAGGAAGTGGGTGGGCTTCCCCCTGGCCCAGGCGAGAGGAGCTTCCGGTGGGAGGAGAGGGTGGCCAGAGGAGAGTGTGACAGTCGGCGTTGACGGTCAGAAGAGCTGTCATTGCAAAGAGGAAAGAGATGAGCTCTTTTTTTCTTAAGTTGACAGAGTTTCAGGAAACCAGCCTTCCATAGGAGGACCGTCATAAAACCAGAGCTGTCGGCTTAGGAAAGGCAGTGTTTGGCCAAGGGGCCAGGTACCTGTTTCTAGACAAGTTCAAAGGGAGGGATTTGGTGGAGGGAATTTTTGTTCTTGAAGGAAAGTTGAATGAATTTAGTTTAAGCTTCTGTTGCCTTGTCCAGGATTCAGTGCATGCAAAGCATGTTTTATTACTTTATTGCCATGATAAATTCATGATTAACATAAATATTGATATGTGGAGGTATAGCTAAGACCTATCATGATGCTAAAAACACACACATGCACAGCTGACTTCTTCACAAGCTTTCTCAGGCTTTTCCCCTCACACACAGCAAGTTCCCCGTCTCATTCAGGAACTGCAGTTTTACCTGCTGGGCAGCCTCGCATCCCGTCCATTTTCATGTACCCAGGGCAGCATTCATATAGCACAGTCCTGCAGGTTGGAAGAAAATCACTATTAAAATGGAGACTGGACTTGGGGTGATGAACGCACAGCACCGTGTCCAGAGGGAGTGTTGCAGAATTCTATTTACTCTCCCCGAATTTCTAAAGCAATTGTTCACCTGGAAGGCAAATATTTCTGTCAACTGATACAATAAAGTCCTCAAGGAGTCATTGGAAATGGGAGCACCTACCAGGAGACAGAAATCAGGCATTCTTCCTGTCAAAATTACTGATTTCTTTTATTTGAAACTGACTAGCAGCCAGCATTTGCATTTATTCCAGAGCCTGGATGTAAATGTGTTTGTGACAAAAAAATGAAGCTACTTGGGGGAAGATATGCTAATATAAGTAAACAAAGGAGGCATTGTTCTATTTCTGGTAAAAAGCCAGGCTTCAGAACAGAAAACAAAATTTAATGGAAAGCAAGAAAGGATCTTGGCATAGGCTTGTTGCAATCCTTGGCATCTCTAATATATTTACATGGTTAATATAAGATTACATCACACATCTTAACTTCCAGGGAGAATACAATAAAGATGTCCCCTAAATATTTCAGAGAGCAGGTCCTTTCTTATGTAGTGAATGTGCATCCCCAAAATCCCTCCTAGTAACCAAGGATAGAAAGAAGGAAGATATTGAATGCAGAGCCTGGGAGTTCCCAGCTGGGGCCTGTCGTGCATCCTGGCCAAGTTCATTGCTGCTGCTGACTTTTAGTTGTGACCATAAATGTATGAATGACTCACAAGTCTACCTGACATCTATAAACCAATGGGAACGATGTCCAGGTCAAAAAGTAGCATCAGCTGAAACTCTACGAAGCCAGTGAGTGGGAATGGCTCGCGACCTTCCTCGGGGCCCTGCACTCGTTTACCACGGGGTCTTGAATACGTGATTCTTATTTGGAAGTAAAAATAATCCTACACATCTCAAATAGGCATCTGCTCACCACTCCTTTCACCGTCTGCATATCTCCATTTGTTTAAAATAGTTCAAATACAAGGACAACTGATATTGTGTGTTATTTAGCAATTTCACATTCGTGCATTCAATTCACCTTCAGAAACTCTGGAAGTATGAACCCACATTTCACTGGTAAAAGAGATGAAGACTCCAAGAGGTGAAATGACTCCATACTTATTATTGGTGCTAATATTTTAAGTTTAAGAATAGGTTTCTGATAACCCTCTGACCCTCCCACCGCATTTAGAGTGACTGCCAATTAACCATGACGTGCTAAGCAGGTCCCCATCCCCTGCCCCCCACACACAGCTGGCCTCTCCGGGGGTCTGCACTGCGGGCGGCACCCAAGTTAATGAGAAACAAGGGGCCATTGCCACCATTCTCTTGACTGGGGGGATGCCTCCAATGTGACTTACTCTATGACTCAGCACCATCATTTCAACAGGAAGAATGGGGATCACGCGAGTAGTTCTCGACATTTATATGCCCAGGGTCCTATTTTTTCTTATTACTTATAAGTATTATTGCTAATACTTATTAATAGAGTCAACCAATAAGCATGTCTATCAAGTAATAAAACATGGTTTCCAACTGTAAGTCAATCAGTGAAATCTATAACTAAGTTAAAGAGTACTTGTCTTTTTCACTACTGACATAATGAATATCGTGGTGGGCTTTGCGGATCATTGGGAATCTGGTGCTTTGGAATAGAATGGCTGAATTAAATAAAGAGATGACATTCAAATCCTCTGCAATGTAAAATCTGATGAAAACGCTGGCGTCAGTTGGAGTACTTTAGATAATTTCCAAATGACTGTAGGGAAACATTTATTTGTGCCTCAGAACCCCTGAGATTTCGGATCATTTTGTTTCTGGCATAAAGAGCGAGTAGAAATGACATATTCTGCCCCAGCTGGTGTGGCTCAGTGGACTGAGTGCCAACCTGCAAACCAGAAGGTCACCGGTTCGATTCCCAGTCAAGGCACAGGCCTGGGTTGTGGGCCAGGTTCCCAGTTGGGGGCATTGTGAGAAGCAACCACACATGGATGTTTATCTCCCTCTCTTTCTCCCTCCCTTCTCTTCTATCTAAAAATAAATAAATAAAATCTTAAAAATCCAATGACATGGTCTTCACCGATTCCTATACCATGTCGCTCTGCCTGTGATGTGCCTGTGACATGTTGCCTTCGGACCTCCTGACACTCTGGTTCAGGAATGAGAGTTCCCCCAGTACGTGGAGAAATGCAGGCAGAATTTCGTCATTCGTGTGTGTGACCCATTCTTAAAAAAAAAAAAAAATCCCTTGCAATTTGGGGGAGTAGTTAAAAAAAAAATGCAGCGCATGCCTGAGGGAAGGCACCTGGAGACAAAGGTGAGACTCACGTTTTCTTCCCGCAAATGGCCCCCTGGTACCAGTTCCTGCAGGTGCTGAAGTACTTCTTTTTGGTGCCTAAAATCTGCTGAAGGGCACACACATTGGGGCTTGAACGACAGAAGAGAAGAGAGAGAGTTATGTTCCAATGACAATTAGTTTTTTTTAAATATTCACGGTGAGACGGATAAAGAAAAATAAGTCGACGTGTGGGTCTGATTTTCGAAGGTGTGAATCTAGCCTGGCACAAGCCTGATTTCTGGTCCCGTCCTGCGGAGTCACTGAGAACAAGAGGAAAGAAGGGACAGACTCCGAGAGCAAGCTGCCAGGGATCTGAAAGCTCATCTAATAGGGTTGTAAAGGCAGCCTCCAGTTCGCGTAACTTCGTTTCCATGTATTTTAGTACTTTTAATCGCAAAGAATCCATGGACCTTTGTAAACAAAAGGTGGGCTCCTTTCAGGGTGGGGGAGCCTTCAGGGACCCCAGGACCATGAGAGGTCAGAGAGCAGAAGGGACTAGGTACGCTATCGCCCACACAATCACATCTGTGAAATTACGGACACTATTATACTCCCTAATTTTCTAGTGAGTCATCACACAAATAAGTGAAGGTAACATTCAATAACACGGCCGTACAAAGGAAAATTTAGTTTTTGAATGGAACTAATAGATCAGAACATCCTCTGCCAGAATTTTAAGTTTTTTCCTCTTAAAGAGACAGAGGTCTTATTTGCCCTGTAAGGCAAGGTGCTTTTGAGCATTACGGAAAAGCCTTCTGAGACACAGGGGGACATGCCAAGATCCCTTTCAAAGAGCAAAGTGGTTAAGACACTGAATTAGGGCCTAACTTTTAAAATGCTAAATTGTAGTTGAATTTTTCCTAAGAAGCATAAACTGTTTTGCATTTTCTACTGAATCTAAAATTTAAAAGCTTCTTAAATGCTTAAAACAAGTCAGAGAACTCCATTACCAATTACCTAATTTTTATACAGAACTTAAGTAAAACTTTCCCTGACATCATGTGAGATACCTCAACACTGTTTACCTAACGAGCACCTCTAACCACAGATGCTTTCATCTGAAAGACCTCCTCCCAGCTTTTTTTGGAAGAAAATAAAAACACAAGTCAACTGTACCACATAGAAATGCCCTGTTAAATGTTAGATTAGAACAACATAATGTTTCCTAGAAAGCAATTATACACAAGTTACTCTGCAAGGAATTCTTAAAGTTCAAAACACATAGAAAAATCACAGAATACTCAGTGCTACCTTTTTCTATTACTTTGTCATAAGGGGAAACAACTTCAGTACACTTCCCCGTGTGACAAGCAAAGGGGAGAAAAGAAAGCTTTTTGACCCCCCACTTACCCCTGATCCCGGGCCCGGATCCGGCTGTGAGCCAAGATCTTGTCGTAGTGGCCGTTGGCATGTGCAGGGTTAACCAGCAGCAGCAGCAGCAGCAGCAGCAGAGCGAGCGTGGGTAGGAAAGCAGTCATCTTTGGCCTCTGCCTCGCTGCGCCTCCCGCCTCCCCGAAGAGCACTGGCGGGCTCTGGAGAGCTCGGCGTTTATATACATGCCGGGGCGTGGGAGGGAGTCTGAGCAGGGAACGCTGGCCACCACCAGTCGCCAGCTGAAGCCTGTGGGGTCGGGGCTGCTGAGCCACCCAGCCTCTTTCTGACTCATTAGGAAGAAGACATTTAGGTTGAGATCACATCTACTTCTCTTTATTGCGAATACCTAGCTTATTGTACGGTCCTATTTCAACATTCTTCTGTAGTATAAGTTAGAGGGGCCTTTCGACTTAACATGATTTCCTTGGGGTTGGAAGGAACCGTCTGCAACTCACCTCTGTCGAGGCGCATGTCCCTATGCTGGGTGACATCATTGTTTGATTTTACCACCTCTTGTCACAGTCAGTTCACCTCAGAAGGGAAAAGTTACTATTTTTTTTCACCAGAAAACAAAGGAAGATGTAAATCTGGCAAAGGAGCAACAGCTGTTGATAAAAAACAGCTGTTGAATGGATTTAACACTTCCCTTGCAATCGATCCTGCTGAGGGGATCCCTTCTGCTTCAGTTCCTTCTTTTAATATCAAGGAGTATCAAGGAGTAGACGGAGTTAACATAATCCACTTCTGGCAAGTTTCCCTAACTCTTGAAACAAAGCAGAAAAGGAAAACGTTTGGGCTTTACTGTTTATTCATTGCATACCTCCCCTGACGCTGGAAATCTGGAGGCAGCACGCCCTCTGATCACCCCTGAACAAAAGTGCCCCCTGTTGGAAACCAGTGTCACTGACACGACTGTACCAGGATACTTAAATACAGATTAGGGAACAGGGGCATTGCCAGAGTCATTCTTCTGACTTTATCAGGAGAGACTACAGGCTCTCAGTGTTTCCCCCTGCGATTCCTTGCCAAGGGGTGTGCATTCTCGCCGCTGCACGCACGACGGATAGGCCGAATCTTCAGAACACTTTGGATAAAAGAAATCTGAATTTCAGAAGTCGACGATGAGCTAAAATGACACCCACAATGAGTCTCCTTGAATAAACAAGTCACACACTATCCTAAAGTGCAAGTGTACATAATTCAAATACTTCTTGCGGCAAAGGGCTCCTGCCGTAAAGGCACGTCTGTTTTGCTTCCCCTCTGGCGATGCAGAGAAGTTATACACCAGACCTCAATGCTGCCCAATGGGAAGGGCTGTCGGGGGAGGCCAGACTGGACCAGAGAGAATTCCACCTATCAGGAGAATCACATAGAGCTTGTTGCAGGTAATAAACAATTCTTCAACTTGCTGCTCATTTGTTAAAAAAGTATGCGATGAAGCAATACATTCTGAAATGTGATTCAGCTGCTTCTTTTCAGTTTGCAAAGTTTGGTCACCAGGTATAGAAAATAAAACAGTAATTCAAACAGAGAGGTGAAGCCCTGGCCTGTCACTTGGTTGGTTTGAGTTGCCCCAAAGGCCGTGGGTTCAATTCCTGGTCAGGGCACACACCTAGGCTGCGGGTTCGATCCCTGAGGGGGGCAGGGTATGGGAAGTAACAGATGGATGTTTCTCTCTCACGTTGCTCTTTCCCCCACCCCTCCTTTTCCTCTCTCTCTAAAATCAATAAATATGTCCTAGGGTGAGGATTAAAAAAAAAAGGCAGAGATGAAGAGAAGATGTCATTAAAGGTAAATTATATTCTTTCCCTACTCCCTTGTGGGAAGAAGAGAATTAACCTACTGCTTATATTTCTGTGGATGAAATTATCCTAACTTCACCTGTATGTTGCAGGCATGCTTTATATACTAGATTTCCATTACTCTTATGCTGTGCACATAGTAGGGGATTAGTAATTGCTTACTGAGTAGGATGGCAAACTTATGAAAATAATTTCCACTTAATATCAGCAAATTAGGTTAGAAGATTACTGATAACAGTTATATAAAACTCTTCAATTCTAGACTGTTTAGACATTATAATGTAGATTACTGAATTTGTTAAGACATTATAACAGAATTTTGGAATTACAGAAAAAGAAATCAAACTTAAAATAGAGAAATCTCACGAACCTCCCCACCATGAATAGTAATTTACTCTTTACTGGGATGCTCACTACTACGATGCAATCCTTTCACATTTTAAATAGTGTAATTGTTTATAAGCTTTGGTGTAATCAAGCTAAAATCTGCCCGAATCCAATATGGTTTGACTGGAGAGCAAGTGATGGGGTAGAGAGAGAAAGAGATATAGGTTTGGATAATGTGCATTAAAAGTAAAAGAGCTTTTCAGATTCAGTCCAGAGTAACAACTAATAAATGTAACGATGATTATAAGAGTAAAGGAAGAATCAGTGATTTCCCAACATGTCACCTGCTTTCTTAATGGTGCCTGCGATACATTGAAAACACATTAATTCTTTTCAAGAAAATTGTGACTCGTTGTTCCTTGTGACCACGGTGTTATCCTTCAGTGAATGGACAGGCAATTGCCTAGGATGAGCAGTGAGGGTGAGGTGGTCCCTTCGGACAGAAGATGCGGGCCGCTTTCAGTAAAAAGCAGGAGACAGGGGCACCCAGGAAACAGACATTTCCTCCATCTTTCCACGGTGTCAAACGGGGGCGCCTTCGCTACATCCATGAGCATCTCATTTGGAACTTGTCTAAGTCCCCATGGACGTCTGCAAGCACTAGTGCTCAACCCACATCTAGCGCCAGACAGTAACGCCGCCCAGGGGGGACCCTGAAAACGAGGCTGGGGTACACCTGCAAACTCCAAGCACATTTAGAGGTTGGAGAATATTCCCACAGGAGGAGCCTTTTAGGATAGATGTGAAAACATTCTTAAGCGTGGCAGCTTAAAAGGATGATCCCAGCCCAGAAATGTGATAACAGTGGGAACAAGTCCAAGCAACTACTTAGGCAGAACCCTGGCTTCAGGGGGGCTCACCCTTGAATCTGGTCCATGGCTGACAGCGTCGGGCGGGGGAGGGAGGGAATGGCAAGTTCCAGAGAATGGGGAGAAACAATGGTCTAAGTTGTAGAGAAAAGAATAAAAAATCTCTAGAGGAATATGGTTCTCTCTTTCCAGGTCACTCATCAAGTCTCTCCCTCCCTCTCCCTCTCCCTCTCCCTCTCCCTCTCTCTCTCTCTCTCTCTCTCTCCATACTGAGCCCCCTGCATCCCCTTCATGAAAAGACCCTGCCCTGGGTGAGCCACATCATTTTCTTGGTGATTTGAAGAAAGACTGAAGTCTTGAGACTTTCAGGGTTGCAAAGCCCACCCAGAAATGTAAGTCATGAATGAAGAAGAAACCGTTATTATGCCATCGGAGAAAATGTCATGTGTCTAAAAGACAGAGACACGGGTGTCCAGCTCTGCAGGTGCTAATCCGCGTGCCACCCCCAAGTTGTCCCACAGAGCTGGCCAAGGAGACTGTCCGCCTCCAGCGACGGGGAAGACCCTGGGATAGGTGTCACCAGCCGGCAGCTGCTGTCAGACTTACCCTAGGCTCTGTAGTGCTGGGCACGGCCGATGGACTCAAAAACCGTGGACACTCAAGCCAAGTTCAGTTTTACAGAACAGGATATCCTTGGTTCTGAGTGGTCCAGAGTGGTTTCTGCCCCAAGCGTCTACGTCTCCACTTGTGGACACGTGATCCTGCCCTTTCCCGGGGCCGCTTTGCCTTCTTGCTGGCCTGTGTGGGAACCAGGGTAGGGCCTCGAAGTTGAGGCCGCACATTCTTGGGGCGGCCGCACCCGGGCCGCAGCCCCTCCGTCCCAGCCCTGCCTGGTGCCTGGGTTTGCAGTGCTGGGCACCGAGGTCCTGACAGAGATCCTGTGATCCTCTGCTCCTTTCAGCGAGGGACATGTCCTCTTAAAATTGTTAGATTATGCTGAGCTGAGCCAACAGTAGAAGGAATTCAAATGGAACAAAACTTAAATTTTGCAATTTTTCCTCTTTATAAAAATTCGTATGGCTAAAATACAATCAAATTACAATGACTGACCTCAAGAGGTCGAAAGGGCGCCGTGGGGGCTCAAAGGTGCTGGTTGCTGCCCCATCATACAGCCTAAAAAGGGTGCAACCCCCTGAGCCGCCCTCACAAATATATTTCCAGAGGGTTCCACCCCTACTCCTGTAGCTCTTGCAGAGACGTGCTGGCCTCACAGAGCTAAGACAGTGAAATCGTGCCGCAGAAAGAGTGGCTAACTCGACCCAAAAGCGAGTATCCAATGATGCCTCTTTAACATCCCTTCATTTAGAAGGAAAGCAGGAGGGATTTTTCAATAAATGTGGGTGGTGTGCTGTCCAGGACAGATCTGACTCTCCTCCGAAGTAACCATGGCAACTGAGCGTCCCTGCCAGAGCTGGGTACTTCTGAAATCTTAAAACTGGCTGTGGATCAGCAGCCTGTCGGATCAGCAGCTTTGACTCGTATTTCTCTGGAGACATCTAGTGGAGAAAGCACAGGATACGCTTCTAGACGCACAGGCCACAGGGATTATATTTTGATTCAAATACAAATACGAAATCATCTTAAACCCTTTACACGCCTATACAAATGCCAAACAAGTAAAGGTTAAAAACTGGCTTTTATACGAACAATTGTAAAGCTTCAGGGTCCCAGGAGGCCGGGCTCAGGGGGTGCTGTCAGCCGGAGCATCTTTGCGGGGCCTCTCCAGCTTGGGGGTGGGGGGGCCCTCCACACCAGCAGCCCTGGTGACCTGCTGCTACTTACAAGTCGACTCAGCTCATTGTAGGGGGCGGCACCTCGGCCCCACCCTCCAAGGCAGAAGAATAACGCGTTGGTGGTCGCGGCAGAGCGGCATGTAGGCCTTGGGACTCTGGTGAACCTGGAAATGCTGCCGGAGCCCTCTGCCCTGTCGCTGTCGGATACTGCGTGTGGAAGTACGAACCGCTCGTGGTTACTTCAAGTTTATTTTATTGTCAGAAAATCACCGCGCTGATCGCGCTTTCTCTCCCTGTGTTTCTGGATTCTGTTGCTCTCTGGCATTTTGCAGCTCGGATTACATACAGTATAAAACACCGGTGCACATGGGCAGGGAAGGTTTTGAGCTTTTTAAAAAGAAACAACTTTAAATAATGTGAGACACTTTAGAAACTATTGAAAATCAGGAAGCCGGACTCTAGACTGGGAGACTTTGGTTCAGGAGCCGCAGTTAAAAGTCTGACCTCTAGTGGTTGCACCTGATTTTTTTTTAAAGATGCATCTTTACGGAGTATTTTACGCTGTTTGATGTTATCACAAATGGTAGAAGTTTTTCAGTTTAAATGTTCAATTGTTCATTGCTAGTACACATACAAATAAAATTGATTTTGTATGTTGATCTTGTATTATGCAACCTTGGATATTTTCTATATGTCTTATTGTTATCAATTTCTATCTAATTCTACCTGGTCATATAGCACCCTATGTATAATTTCAATCTTTTGATATTCACTGAGACTTTTCATGGTCCAACATATCGTCTGTCTTGGTAAATGTGCCATATTGACAATGTTAAGTGTCAATAACATCGAATTGGTGGGTAGTGTTACTTCTTGAATGTCCTTATGAATTGTGGGATTACTTGCATTTTTTTTTAAGATTTTTTTTATCTATTTATTTTCAGAGAGAGAAGAAGTGAGGGAGAAAGAGCAATGCATGGTTGCCTCTCACATGGCCCTCACTGGGGACCTGGCCTGCAACCCAGGCATGTGCCCCAACTGGGAATCAAACCAGGACCCTCCGGCTCCCAGCCTGCGCTCAATCCACTGAGCCACACCAGTCGGGGGATTACTTGCATTTTTAAGCGTTCTTGGGGAAGGAGTGGTGAGAAGTGTTCTGCCTGGTCCCCCAGGGGACGGTATAATTGTCCACTGGGGAATTTATTGGGATGTGGAGACGGATGACGTGTGCCATTTTCAATAAATAAGAATCAAGCTTACCTGGTGCTCAGAGCCAGGGGGCTTCTAGTAGGAAGAGGGCTCACCAAGGATCTGGTAAGCAGGTGAGCGCATTGGGTAGGCAGGGGAGGGGGCCTGTGTTCCTGTTTAAAAGGTAGGAACAAAGGGCAGGAGGTGCCCCAAGAAGCTGCCCTGTTTGAGGTCCCCGACGGCGGAGAGCAGACCTGTGGCCTGTCCTGACAGGTGGCCGGGGAGTCTGGGGTGGGGAGAGGGAGAGACTAGCCTCTTCATGATTTTTGCAAAATCTTCTGATGTGTTTTCTCCTGCATTCAGTTCTTCCATTTTGTTTCATGTACTTTGAAGCTCCGATATTGAGAACATTTTTTCTTTTTAGGATTTTTCTGTCTACTTTATAAATTGACTCTTTAAGAATTGTGAATGGTGAATCTTTAACTCTGATAATTAACCTCGTTATGAATTTTGCTTTCTTGTTATTAAATGAGCTACCCCAGCTTTCTGTGGACTTGGGTTTGAACAGTAGCTCTTCTTTCTCTTCTATCTTTATGTTTTATTTCCAGCTGTATTCAGATATAATTCCCCTGGAACACTGTGTGAGTTTAAGGCGTACAAGACAACGAGTTGTTACAAAGTGTGAAATAGCTCCACTGGAGGTCAGTCGGCCCGCCCTCCACCGCACGCGATTACCATTCGGGTGTCATTCCGGTGAGCACATTGAAGCCCGACTCTCGGAGCTCTTTGAAGTAAACCCGGCCGTCTTATTAACTGCAGTCACCACGCGAATCTTAATCACCCCCCCTCCCCGTACCAGATCTGATCTTACTCATCCCAGAACCCACCGCGTGTATCCCGGCACCAACACCCCACCGCCCTTTACCCCACCCTCGTTTCCTGGCAACCGCCAGTCTGCTTTCCGTTGCTGTGACGTCGATGTTTCTAGATGCCGTATAAGTGATGTCACACAACGTTTGTCTTCCACTATCTGACTGACTTCACTTTGTACCGTGCTCACGATCTATCCATATTGTTGCAAATGGCAGGACTGGCTTCTTTTCATGGCTCAGTAATATTCCACTATATTCATATATCACTGTCACTTTCCCTCAAGTGTTGAATTTTTAGTAATTTTGCTTTTGTTGCTGTCCCTTTAAATTTTAACAGTAAATAGATACTTTTATCTAACACGAAGGCTATGGAGAGGAATGAAAGAAGAATGCAGAGAAAATGATCTCCACGGAGGGACAGGCATGCTAGGAATTTCATAAGTTTACTTAGAGTTTTTCTTAATTTATCGTAACAGAAGCTCTTGTCAAACAAAAAGAGGTAAGCTCACTTTTACCTTAAAAAATAACAGCTGATAGCAGATGAAAGTTCTCCTCCTGCTTCTTAGAGAAAGCATACTTCTTCAACAGATGAAATCCTTAAAAACAACAACAAAAACCCTTTCCATGCGGTGGAATGTCACGTCCAACCCCAGCCCTGGAGGACAGGGAGGGAGGGAGACTTCAGAAAGCAGGCGGAGCGGCTGCTTTCCGAGGACACGCCCCGGGCGCATTTCCCTGCTCAGCCTTCGCACGTGTCTCTGTTTAGATTTAACGGTTTGGGTCATCACCACGCTAGAGGCTACACCCACACTCAATCCATCTTACCTTCCTACATTTCAACCCTGTAAAGTTACATAACACTAATTTTTATTAAATTTCTTTTTCAACCTCGCTTTATATTCAATATTATTTTGTGTTCGTTTCAGGTGCATGGCATGGTGGCGAGCCGGTCAGGTACTTTACAAAGCGTTCCCCCCAATATTTCAGGTTCCCACCTGGCAACTTACATCGTTATTACGATTGACTTTATGCCCTGTGCTGTGCTTTACACCCCCGTGGCTGTTCCGGAACCACAATCTGCATTCCTTAATCATTCCACCTTCTCCACCCAAAACCCCTTCCCTCTGGCAATCATCATCCGTTACCTGTATCTGTGAGTCTGTTTCATTTTATTTGTTTATTTCGCTCTTTTAAATCCACATGAATACAATAGACTATCACACTGTGTGGATAAAAAAGTGATCCTAAGAATCATCTGATCAAATTGCTTTATTTATTTTGAACTCATCTCAAAAAACATTTGAGTTCTAAATATTTTATCTAATCAAGATTTTTACACACTAACTTCATCAGAATCTGAAAGCATTTGTTCAAAGAACTGAGAGAACAGCCACAAAATCCGGCTGGCATGTTTTACGCCAGAATCACCTGAACAGGTGGTTCTCAGTCCTTGCTGCGTATTGCTTGTTTTCCGGGAAATGGTTTGTTTTAGTTTCTGGGATGATGGTCAGGCTGTATTTTGAAATCTCTGGTCAGTGTAAAGTGCGGGTAGGGCCAACAACCACCGATGCAGACTTTTCATATAACAGTGCTTAAAAGCCCCGGTGAGCTGGATGACGGCCAAAATAATTTCTTCCCTAAGTATAAACGCTCACATTTGTTAAGGTTTAACATTGAATCCGTAGATAAGTCAAAAGTCAATTGTTAGGACTTTAATTACTAAAACTTTGTCAAAAATATTTTTATCTACCACAGCCCGGGTTGGTTACTTGTCGATATGATCTCAGAGGAGCTAAGGTGGCCACGTCTCAGTGAGCCATGCAGCTCCCTGGCTCTTTGAAAAGAAGCCAAGAGGCTTATTTTGGTTTTACTAGCACATTAATTAAGAAATATTGTAATGAGGGTAATAATTTGGAAGAACAGAAATCAAGAACGTCAAACAATGCTAAAAATAAAATAAAAATAAGCGTATTATTTTTTTTGAATGTATCAGATGTTTAAGCTAGGTGAACAGGTGTATATTTTCCTGGTTACTAGCTCCAAGTCAACGAGGCACTTAAATGAGAATGTAGTGATCGGAAAATGTTAGTCTCTAAATGGTGCAAATATACATTGAGTCCAAAAATGCACTAGGGCAGATCAAAGCTCTGAGAGCCCTTGGGAAAAGTGCCATTTTGTGTAAAAGTCTGTCTTTTCTGTAAAGGAACGTCTGAAAACAATCAGACAAGTATCCAAAATTTGGGGGCTTGTGTTTTGCAATATTCAGAACAAAAATCAACAATAGTCTTTCGCAAAATAAAAAATAAAATAAAAATAGGTCGAGAACTTGAACAGATACTCCTCTAAAGAAGACATGCAGATATAAAACTGCTCGAAAATCACTACCCATCAGATAAAGGCAAATGAGAACCACCAGGAAATACCCCCTTAGAACTCTTGGAATGCTTTGCCAGCAAGACCAGGGACAGCAAGGGCTGAGGGGGACGTGGAGAAAGGGGAGCCCTCGCGCGCTGTTGGGGGGAGAGCAGACTAGTGCAGCCGCTGTGGAAAGCAGTATGGAGGTTCCTGAAAAAATAGAAAATGGAACTACCATGTGATGTAAAAATTCCAGACCCAGGTATATATCCAAATAAATGAAACCATTCTCTCAAAAAGACAGCGCGGCTCCATGTTTACTGCAGCATCACTTCGTTGTTCACAACAGCCCAAACGTGGAGACAACCTACGTGTCTATAGACTGGTGGGTGGATAAAGAATATGTACATATAGATAAAGAATGCACACACACACACACACACAATGTCTGCCTGGAAAAAGTCCAGCCATTGTTAACAAGAATGGTGTGTGACATCAATGTCACCTGGCAGCCAAGGAGAGTGGACTGGAATGCACATGCGTGAACAGTGCCGACTTCACTGTACTAGTCAGTGGGGCGGTAGATGCCATTGAGTGAGCATGTGTACTGTGTGGCCGTCACATTCAAAGTGACTGAGCAAGTAGAGCAATGAATCTACATCAAATTTTGCATTAAGCTTGAACATTCCTCCGTGGAAACCACTTGGATGCTTCGGAAGGCCACAGCTGTGGGCAGCTGGTGATTGGGAGCTTCATCATGACAACATGCCCGCTCATGCATCACGTCTCGTGCAGAGTTAGTTTGCGAAACATCAAATCACCCCGGTGACTCAGCCCCCCTCACAGCCCAGATTTGGTGCCCTGTGACTTCTGGCTTTTCCCCAAACTAAAATCATCTTTGAAAGGGAGGAGATTTCAGACCATCGATGAGATTCAGGAAAATATGACAGGGCAGCTGATGGCAACTGGGAGAACTGTGTGAGGTCCCAAGGTGCCTGCTTTGAAGGGGACTGAGGCATCACTGTCCTATGCACAGTGCTTCTTGTATCTTGTATCTTCTTCAATAAATGTCTCTATTTTTCATAGTGCATAGCTGGATACCTTCTGGACAGACCTCAAATTATTCAAGTGTATCAGGATGCTATATAATAATTTTTCACATTTGTTTGTAAATAAATACAAATTGAGTTTTAAAAATCCCTTTTTAGTATTTTGTCTAGAAAGGTTTTTTTGTTGTTGTTTTATTTGTTTGTTGACTGCAGGAGATCTGGAGAGTTGGCACTGACTTACAAAAGTTCAGGGGCACCGGGCGGGGTTTCCCCCCTGCATTTCCTGGAAATGCGGCAGCACTGCGTTCCTCATTAAACGTGTTGCGGAACAGGCCAGTTCGCACGGTGACCCTGACAGCAGACCTGCAAGAACCTCGCTATGAGGCTGCATTGAATTGCAGCTCAGGCGCTGCGCCTGAGGCCTCTGCAGGTCGCCTCTGCTTGCCCCTGGAGCACATCAAGGAAAAAACGAACCTTGAATCTGTCAAGCTTGGTGCTGCTATTTCCGTTGGGGATCACGTTACCATAGTAATCTATTCCCTGTGGCTTAGATAAGACTTATTTTGCTTAAGTGCTATTTTTATATTATTCAGAATGAAACAGAGATAAAATGCTGAAATGTTTTTCTCTTGTGTCTAGCCTGAACCGCCACTCGGGTCGAGGGCACAGGTAATCAGTGTGTCTCATTAGCGATGTTCTTACACTCTGCTAGCTCCTGTGGCCGCTGCCGCCAGGAAAACAACCATGTGAATGGGGACTGGGGTGTACTCTCCTTTCCTTTTCTCTTTTCATTCGTGATTGTCCCAAGCAGGGGCAGAATTGACGCTACTCCCCAAACGTGGTCTGGATGTCGAGAAAGAGAGAGAGGGAGAGAGGAATATTCTGGCCTCTTTCAATCCCTCTCTTGCTTCTGTGGCGTCTGTAAACTGGGTTCAGACCATGTGTGTTTCCCACATTGCTGAGCCTTAAAGAACTTCAGACACCCGACTCCATTCAGGTGCATCAGAACATCAAGGGCTTAGACTGACTCCATTCCATTGCCAAGGCGGAAGGTAAGTTAGCATAGGGCCTACGTGATGGTTTCTGAAGTCATCCTGATGTCTTCGGCTTCTCTCCCAGGTGGCGGGCACCTGAACATAAACCTTGACCCCAGCTCTCTCAAGTCTTAGCATTGAGATCGGTGGGCACCTGACCTGCATTCGGTTCCAGTTGAAAATAAGGAGATGGCCATTGCAATGGCGTGTGTGACAAGACTAAATACTGTGACAATTGCCACTATTTCTCAACTGGAGTCAAGCCAAGGGAGCATTCTGATAGGAGAACAAGTGACTTGAGCCAGTGATGGGAGGAGGGACAGAAGCCGAGAGACAGGGACAGATGGCGTTTGCGTTCCTATTTGTTCTCTTCCGATCAGCCAACAGCCAACTCCGTTCGGCAGCTGCCATCATTCTGCGTGGGGTGCGGCAGGGCTGTAATACTCATTTTGTTTAGAGTCGGGCAACAGCAGTGGAGCAAATATTTCATTACAGGGATCTTTAAACTGTGGCATTTTAAAAACTCCAGGAAAGGCATTTGTTAAGCTTGCTCACAGATCGAATTTATTCAATAAACCTTTGTGAAACATCAGGTCGTGACGACAGACCCTGCCTTGACTTATGCTGATGTCATTGTTTATTTTTTTCTGTGCACAAAGCGAATGTTGGCTTCTGCAGTTTTGACTTTTCATCGGATGCTGTTCTGTGCATCACTTACCCAATCATCAGATAGTGGAAACCTTGGCAAGCGTCTCCAACGAGGATTGTGGGGGATGACAGGTGTTGATGACACAGGGTGGAGACAGGGAAAGTTGGAGAAGGCAGGCACAGCGCCTTAAAACTGCTCCGTGTCTATGAACTGACACTGCAGCAGTTCAAATTTATCTTCAATGGAAAATGCATGGAAGGTCACTCCCTAGCCCATTTCTCATCACGGAGTTCACTCCTGGCGTTCCTTTCGGGGTGGATTTCTTGAAACTCACACCAAGGCTCTACAAGTCTATATTCTGCAGAGGCAGAAAGCAAAGGAAAAAGTCTCTTTGTTTTTATTTTTTGTTTGTTTGTTTGTTTATACAATGCTTCTCTGACAGAGTCTCCAATGTGTCAGGAAACAATTACCTGTGATGATAATTATATGTGTGAGGAATAATAGCTTCTTAATAATAATTTCCTCATCATTCTGTTTTTAGTGCAATACAAAAACGTGAAAGCAAACTATGTAACTCAGCTATCCCAAACAGGGGGACCCGTGAAAAGGGAGAAACGCCGACTCTCTCACAGATCCCGACCGTGAGAACCAGACCAGATATACAGTACTTTGCAAAATTAGTTTGGGCTCTAAATAAAACTGAATATATTCTGCCTTTTTTTTCTCTCTTACTGTCATAAACCATGATGTAATCAGAAGAACATGGGTTGTGGGATTAAAAATCTCCTAGTTCGAATCTGAGCTCTGCCACCTTTTAGTTATGAATCACTTGGAAACAATTGCCTCCATCACCAGTTTTGAGTGAGAGGGGGTTGGAGTTGATCGTAGCTAATTCTTGTGCAAATCATGAGTTAATGTTTATTCCAAGAATTGTTCATTTTTGTGGCTACTTTTTCTCCTCTCTTCTTCCTCCCCTTCTCTTCCTTCACTCCTGCTCCCCTTTCTGTCTCTCTGAAGTGAGATGCATTTGCTAAAATCAATCTTGTGCCACAAACATGCCCTAAACAGGGTAAAGTACTAAACTTTTTCAATCTCTTCTTCCCTTTATCTACAAAACTTATTTATTAACAACCTTTATGAGTTACATTACGTAAAATATATGTGTGAAAGTTTCCTAGTAAAACTCGTGTTCAAACAGAGATTTCTTTCCTTTCCTTTATTTCTTCATTAAATTTTTTATAGAACTTTAATTTTGGAACACCATGGAGTTTATGTGCATTTTACCCCGTCTGTTTCTTTGACTTACCAATGGAGGAAATTGGGATATTGAGTGAATCTGACTATATGAAGGAATGTTTGAAAGCATTATTCGAATTTCGGTATCAGGCATACCCTAATATCCCACGCAATATTCCAGGCACTAGAAATGTCAGTGTGAACAAGACAGATAAAGGCTCCACCTGCATGGAACAGTATTTTAGAGACGAAGAGGCAGAAAATACAAAGAGAAGCAATGAATAAAAAAGTTTCTGGATAGAAAAATTTTAGATAGTATAGTACTTTTTGAATATTGTCATAAAATTGAGAGCTCCAAATTAACTTGCCCGATCTTCTATTAAAAATTCACTGGGTCCATTAATCCCTCTTGAATAAGCTTATCCCACTGGCTTAACAAACCTAATTTTTGTTTCTTTCCTTGTTTTTTTCAGCAACAATTCTCAAAATACAAAAAACATGGGTTTCAGTTACTGCTTTCAATTTGTTCCCACGAGGGAATGCGCGGTGTGGAGGCTCCGAGTCAGCCTCGTCATCTCTGATCGAGCTCCTAACAGGCCCACGGGCTGAGGCCCTTCGCAGACCCTCCGTCTGGGTGAGGTTCTTGTTCCTGGGGAGGAGGTTGTACATAAGAGGGTCCCATTCTGTTCCCACATCCACCGGGAACTTGGAAAATCAGTTATTTTAGGCAATCTTGCAACACACCCGAACCACGCTGTTTTATATTCTTGTCACATAGTTAACTACCTCAATGTTATCCTTCCCAGTCTAGTTTTCTCTCGTGTTTTCTTCCCTAAACCGTTCTACTTTAAACTCTGGATCAGCTACTTCTTCATGTATTTCATGGTAAAGAAATGAATTTTAAATAATCACCCTTCATTTTAAAAACAACTCGAGCCCGTTTTCCGCTTCTGAACCCTTGGTCTCCCCCCAAGGACACCACGGGGTGCGCCTCCCTTCCCAGAGCCCAGGGGTCTGACCGAGGAAAGGTGGCAGTCCGACACTCTTCCGGGCTTCAAGGCCCCTTTCAGAACCTGGCCCCTCCGCCCCCCAAGTCTCCTGTTAACTTGCTGTAACCTACTCTGCCCTTCTCCATTTTTGTTGTTCCCAGAGAAATTCTGTCTTCATGCTATTTGACCTCTTGAAGCTCTGGTCAACGTCAGCCTCTTACTCCGAGAAATGCTTTCCCTTCTCACAGCTCCTGATTTTCCACAACATTCTGGTTGTCCGGTCATTTCCTTCCATCCTGCCCACCCTCGAATTATTCATCTGCCACGTCAGAGATGTGCACACGCTTCTCGGCTTCCCATCCTCCCCATCACCGGCTTAAGTTGCTCTTTGCCATCGGACACTAGAGCATGTATAGGTTTTGTTAGTATCTACATTTTGTTTCATTTCTGTAAGTATCAGAATCAGCTCAAAGCCACGTGGACGGCGTCTGTGATCTTTTTACTTTTTTGGGGTTGAATAACTTTGGTCTTCAAAGGCCCATCTCTCACGCACTCAAGTTACTGAAACTAGGAGCATACTCTCTGGAATCAAGATGCCTGCTTGCTGTTTCCATGGTTACCGCTGCCCAGTCAACCACAAACGCATGATTGCCCATGAGCAAGGCATTTGCTTCATGAATAAAACTGCAACCTCACTAGTACTGAAAGGTAAAATTTTAGGCATGGCATGGAAGGCATCTAGCTCACACACCTTCATTCATCTGTCTCCACGGCTGGGTCAGCTTTTCCCACCGGATCTGAAAGCTCCAAGCCCACGGGCTGAGATTCCTCCTTTCCCAGGGCGGCATGTGGTTGGGAAATGCCAAAATGTGCTGCTCTGGTGCTCTTTTCCCTTCTCTCTCTGATGCTTTTCTAGATTGTGGCTGTCACCCCCCTCTCACTGAGACAGCCTTGGCTTTGCCGCATTGGGACATTTGACCGGGTCGCAGGAAAACTGGGCCTGTGGATCATTCCACTTGCAAAGGTGATTTGCAGTGTTTCTTTGATCCAAGTTCTAAGAGAGGAAACATACACATCACTTAACTCTAAATTCTTTGTCGTTTTTTAGTGTTACCTTGGTGGATGAAAAGAAAATCATGCACATAGAGTTCCTTATACTGAACAAAATGTTTTCCACTTACTTTTGAATTTTAATCATGATAATTGGGCTCCGTGGTTGGGAGTAGCTAAGTTGCTATTTTCTCATTTTACAAATGAGCCAATAAAGAATAAAATAAAGCCCTGGCTGGTGTAGCTCAGTGGATTGAGTGCGGGCTGGGAACCAGAGGGTCCCGGTTCGATTTCCCGTCAGGGCACATGCCTGGGTTGCGGGCCGGGTCCCCAGTGAGGGCCATGTGAGAGGCAACCATACATTGCTGTTTCTCTCCCTCTCGGTCTCCCTCCCTTCCCCTCTCTCTAAAATAAATAAATAAAATCTAAAAAAAAAAAAGAATAAAATAAAGTTGGAAACTGAATTCCTTGCTTTCGAGTCCAATTGTCAAGCAGAGGATTCTAGTGAACACATTTGGATTGGAACAGCTCTTGATGTTTTCATTTACTGAATATAATAACAATGAAATTCCCATTTGAGTTAGTGCCATATATATGCATTCAATATATTTGTATCCTTGTGGTCTGATTATGGTCCAAGCCTGGGGGAACAGTATTCGCAGATGTTGGGGAAGGAGAAATATTGTCTTAAATAGCTAAAAGGACTTCAGAGCGGCAGAGTGCCGTGTAGGAAGGAGCGGCGCCTGCACCCAGGACGGCCGTGCTGCGGAGGTCTCGCTGTGGGGGCAGCACGTCACCACCAGGAAAAAGAGCCTTCTGCCAGAGGACAGAAATGAGCATATTTGTCTCTCAGAAACACCTTGTTTCTCAATTACTCAAAGCCTCATGCTTTGCCCCATAAGTAGCTCTTCCACAGGGGGTTTAAAAACAGCCTATGAATAAATTTCCATATGTAAAACAATGAGTAAAGAAATCTCTCTGAATGGATTCCAATGGCTCTTCTATATAAAATGGCTCTAGAAAAGGCCCCCCTGGTGCCCTGTCATACGAAAAGCAAGTCACTGAGTTATAGGTATATTATAATCCCCTTCTTGATAAAAATGATAAAAATCTGTAACCTAAATGTGCACACCTATTTATATTTGCTTAGGCAAGGGAACCCGTGAAAAACAGCAAACTGTTAGCAGTGATGTCGTTAGGAGATTGGGAACCGGGAGAGATGAGTAATTTTAGTTGAACCACTTTGATCTCTCTGACTAGTCGAATACGTAAGTTTCACTCCTGAAGTTGAAGTGACGGAACTACACGAACTGAGTGAAGCAGAGAGGCAGGCTCTGCTGTGGCGCCGTCCAGGAGGAGCCCGCTGCAGGTTACACCCGCAAGCCACATGTGTGCTTTTAAATTTTCCAGAAGCTGTATTAAAGGGTAAAACAAATATGAAATTAATTTACTGAGTATGTTTTGTCCTGGTGCATCCAAGATGTTATCACTTGGCATGCAGTCACTAGAAGTTGGGCTACTTTACATTGTTTTCTTATGTAGTCTTTGAAGTCCAGGGTGTTTTACACCAAGAGCCACAGGTCAAGTGTGCAGTAGCCACATGTGGATGGAGGTGGCCATGTTGGACACGGCCAACTGTGTGGAAAAATATGACAGTTTTGTTTGCTTCTGGTGAAGTTCACGGGCAGAGACAGTTTCACTATTTGTGAACTCTGGGTCAGCATGGCCACATCTGGCCTGGTCCCGTGATCTCAGTCTTGGTTCAGCTTCCTACTTTCACGCTCTATCATTTTTCCATTGAAAAGCTTTAATATTATTTAATACATTTGATTATGACCAGTGTGCATAAAGAATTATCACCAAATCTACCATTGAAATGAAAGTGAGAAACCGTGTTTTTTAGAAGAAAATATGAAACCGGCTTCTTTTTAAAATCTGTGAACATAATTTTATAGGGGCAAAAAGATATTACGGTACTAATTCTGAATTTTAGCTATGGAAAGTTTGAGCAACGATAAATATTTCCTTCCGAAGGGGAGGACAAAATTCTAAAAACATAAAAATTCCTTAGCCAAGACTTTTATGACCGAATATCTCATTCAAATATCCAGATGAATAGTTTTTTCTTTAACATACATTCAGCCACTGAGTAGCTGAGCATATTTGAATAACTGTAGTAAGTACCCCAGGATTCGTTTCTCCAGTTATTTATGGAGAACTTATTTCAAATGGTTCTAATTTTTTAAAAAAGCCATGTGATATAAGCAAAATGCATTGTAATATTTTGTGAAAGAATATTTTTGAGGTTGAGTTTAAGAAGACTGCCAGAGATCTTAAATTCTAAATTCTATGATCATTGGAAGATGACTTTTAGAGAACATAAGACAGAAAAAATGATAATAGTAAAGCTAAACAAAGGAAATACTTTTCATACATGGGCCGGTGACTCAGTTGGAGTGTCAGCCCATGCACCAAAAGGCTGCAGGTTCGATTCCTGGTCAGGGCACATACCTGGGTTGCTGGTTCAATCCCCAGTCAGGATGCATGCGGGAGGAAACCGATCGATGTCTCTCTCTCACATCTCTCGCTCTCTCTCTCCCTTCCTCTTGCAAAGGTATGGAGATGGACATTCACTCCACTAAACCCCAGATGTATTCGTCAGAATTACTGGCTATTAGAAGAGTTCATTTGTGTATGGGTTTGGCTGAAAACTTGACTGCTTCCTTGGGAACGTGATGTTGACTACTCTTAACTCTTCATCATTTTTTTTTCTTTCCATCCCAATCGTTACCCAAGAACTTCCTTCATTTGGGTCCGTGTGTTTGATTACCAAATGCTGTTAGGTTGCTATCCAGGTCAAGGGAAAGAAATGAGAATGCTTTTGCAGTGTTTTAATTGCCAGCCAGTAATTAAAATATCTAGTTTAAGAAAATTTGATATACAAATATCCAACATATGAAACAATTAACATTTTGAGGATGATTATCACTTTGAAAAATAATTTATCATTTTACAAAATAACACACTACCTTTTCTCTCTCTTTTTTTGCTTTTACACAGACATCTCCCTACTGAAGTTACCAAACATTTATTTACAGAGCTATTCTCAGGGGCACATCTGCCACAAACAGTGAGGTACATCTGTACAGCATTCTTTCCTATAGTGGGTTTTTCAAGATATATCAATGGTAACTGAGTGCTTTGAATTTAACCCAATGCTATTAAAATTAAACTACATTTTCTAGACACTCCCCCACCCAACCCCGGCAATAAATAAATCAATGAATGAGGTGAGCAACAGCGTGGTCGGGAGAATCTGAAGCACAAGGAACATTATGCAAATGAAGGTGTGCGTCAAAGCCCTCTGCGGTGTGTGGGACTTTCTGTTGACAGGAATCTGAACAGAAGCCCCAAATTTCCCATTAAAAGGCCTCAAAAAGTCATCCCTTAACTTGCAATCCTGCTGTTGTGTTTTGCTTCCTTATTTTTCCCTACTGTTCATCTTCTGCAATGCTACCTGATATCACTATGCATCGAGAATAATATTTAATGCTGGAACACCTGGTACTAACAACATCCAACACGTTGTTTAACTTCATGAATGCGTCTGCCAGGGACATCTGAGGGTTGCTCGAAGCCATCTTTTCCAGAACATCACCGAGCAAGATGTTGCTGGCTCTAGATCAATTCCCCTACAGCCACCACATTCCCCATGAAGCATCACCTCCCTAACCCTGGATATAAATAAGCTACTGGGAGAAAATGTTGTTGGGGTTATTTGAAGGAATAGAGAAAATTTGAAATTATAGTCTTGTATGTAATCTTTACTTTGGGGAGCAAAAGAAAAAAACAAGCACCAAAAGAAAGAAAGAAGGAAAGAAAATCATTGGAAGATGCGCCAGCTAAGGACAGGCCTATAATTCCTCTACTACCGTGTGTCTGACTTAGAACAAGCCAGGTGTCTCACTGGGCCCGGGGCTTATTTTGAGTCCTAACACATGAGCCGGGGGTGTGCGTGGAGCAGGGACGTTACCGTTTTCCCGGAACCTACTGGGCCCATTCTTAAATCCACAGGACGAGCCCGGATTTAGGCATGACCAGGGTATCGGTGCCCATGCCTTCTCTGAAAACTGAAGTCTAATATTTTAAGTTGACTTTTGAGATTCCATCCCAAAGAGGTTTCTGAAAATCTAGAATCTAACTCAGCCTAAAGAATCAAATGCATTACATCTTTGATTTGGCACATTCCTCTTACTTTATAACCAGGGTCACAGATGGATGGAGTTTATTCACAGACTTTCAAAAAAGAGCATTTCAGAAGTGGCGACGATCACCCAAAAGTCACAGGACGATCGATCACTCAACTAAACCCCAGCATCACCACGCGCGCATGGTTTTTCTTGGTCTGATTGGGTTCTGAGAGGCCGTGTGGTGCAGTGGTCAAGGGTGTGGGCCTGGGGGGCACCTCGTGCTCTATCACTTAGCGTGCACCTTGCCTGGCCAGCCCTGGCCTCCTGCCCCTGATCCACACACAGGAGATTCTATGAACAGCAGCCATGTCAGAATGCGTTCCGGGCAGTGCGTGTGTGAATACACGCATAGCATGTGAGACTGGCTGGCACCGTGATTGCTGCTCTTCCCTATTTTTGATGTATCATAAGCAGAAACGGGATTTTGCAACACTACGCAGTTTTTGGTTAATGCAAAACCATATACAGTTTGGCTGGTCCATGGAACTATTAATAGTTTTTTAAGTAAAATGAACTCAGCCTTGTCCTATTGATTTGAATTAAATGCAGATGGCATGCGGTGAAGAAACTTCTCGTATCTCCACAGTAGCTTAAATAGACACAAATGATACAATTTAAACTTTAAAAAAATGTTTCCAGTACCTCAGGTGAAAGCACTTCCCTTCAGTGGTTCAGTGAAGAAGTGGAATCGAGTTAAATTACCTTGAAAACAATAGAAGAAACAAGCAATTAAGAATGTTATCTCTACGGGGAAGAGTATATTTCTGTATCTACTGCTAAAATTAATCATTACTGTCAGGAAGTTTTAATTGCCCCAAAATATGTAAGTCATGGGAGGAAAGAAGAGGAAAGTGCTAGGTTTATGAACGTCTTTTGAATTGACAACATTATCGCACTGATTAAAAATAGAATTTAATTTTGCTTAGTTGTAAGAATGTTAGAATTAATTTTCATCTGAGTATTATGAGCATGCCATCCATGTTTAAGGTGCTTACACCGTTCCAACTGATTGGGATTCTTTTCTGACAGTCAGAGCTTTTGCTACCTTTCGGAAATTCAGTTCTACTCATAAGGCCTCGTATTTATACTGATCAGCAATTTAACCTGAAAAAGGACATTAACACACACACACAAACTTGAAGTGAAACATTTTTCTGGTGAAATGTTAAAAATCATCAGTCATCCAAATGACTCTTTCCTTTCCGACGGGAAACCCGGGCCCACTACCACCCGGGCAGCACACCCGCCCCGCGTTCTGAGAAAGAGTTTGATCGTGGTCCCGGGAAAGGCTGCCTTGCTTTAACTGTGCGCTACAATTATGTATATGTTCTTAAGAAATAATTTGCTAATATTTGTGTTTTGAAGCGAAACTGTAGGGCTAAGTGAAAAGTCCTCGATGAATACCCATCTCTAGGGACCCTAAAAATGTAAGAAAAGCACTAATATGTCCACTACATTAATTTTTGCATATAAAAATATCTATTATAGGAGTCCACTACCACATGAAGTGAGTTGCATTTGTTTTCCTTGAAAAAGATAGCTACAAATATCCTGTGGGTTATTGCAACAGTACAAGAATACAAGGTGGGTTTATTTATTAACAAAAAAAAAAATCGTCAAACAAACTGTGAAAGCAAAAGCAGGCTACAAAACGAGGGGTTTTTGGGGGACAGCTTTTGCCTTATTTAAACATGTTGCAGGTTATGATGCCACAGTTGATAAATGCTATAAAGTAAGGTAACTTTTGCTAATTTACTGTGAGACGCCTGCCCCCAACTCCGAGCCCCGCAGAAAATACATCTACGTAGGTCACACGCCACCTCCTTCAAGTGTCACAACCTGGTGGTCACATAATCTTCGTGGGTGACAGTGTCGGCGAGGGAGGCATCGTAGTCTGAGCTGGAGTCCTCCTCCCGGGCGTGCCTCGCCTTGGGGATGATGGGGACAGTGTCCTCCACCACCGCCTTCTCCGACTTGAAGGAGCAGATGCGCTTGCCCACCTGCACGGGCAGGCTGTCCGTGCTCCGCTCGCGGTGGTCCACCAGCACGCACTGCTCGCTGAGCCCCGGGATACTGCGCTCGCCCCGGGACGCCAGCCCTCGGGCTTCCGGCTGACCGTTTCTCTCCAGGGACCCTTCAGCCTGGTGACGAGCCACCTCTTCGGAAACAGACACGATCTGGTTTGCATGCGGCTCGGCGGCGCTGTGTTTGGATCGCCTGTGAAACAACCCGAAGTGTCTGATGTCTGTCACGAAGTTCATCTTCCTCTGCTTCTCCCGGGGAGGGGGCTCCTGCCCCACCAGGGCGGACCCGTTGCTCACGGGGTGCCTCTCGGCGGCGATGGCGGCGGAGCGCGGGTGGATCAGCGTGGTCAGGTCGAAGAGGCTGAAGTTCTTCTTCTTGTCCTTGCCGGCGCCCTCCTCGCCCCTGTCCTCCGGGTCCGCGGGCCTGGAGCAGCCCTGCGTGGCCGGAGCCGCCTGGACTGGAGAGAGCTTGCTCCCTCTCAGCAGCCCCAGGACTTCGAAGCGGAAGCTGGAGATGTCTTGCTTCAGTTCCTACATGAAATTGGAAATGGTGAAATTAGTGGACATGAGGAGACACCAGCGGCTCCTTTCATACAATATATGGGTCTGACGGGCTCTCCGCATTTTTAAGAGCTACGACTGCCGTGGTTCTGTCTGGAATTCTCTATTCCACCCCCACGGCACAGCATCCTGCTTGACGTCTAGGGACGGCCCTGTTCCAGTCTGCTAGTTACAAGGAGGCGCCCTAAGGTGGGTATGAAAAGAAAGAGGAAGCGCTTTCTTCCTGACCACCACGTTCAGTGCCACAGCCGGGGCACTTTCCAATACTTCCCCTCCAAATAGTCACCTGCTTGAACACCACCACACTTTCTCGGGGGCACCTTTGGTCGAGAGTTTTCGTGCACGCACACTCAGCCGGCAACGACAGAAAGTGCAGCCACCCTTCCTGGAGCTGGCGGCTGCCAAGTGGACTGCAGCCCCACATCTGGGACGGCCACGCCGCCTCGCAAATGGCTTCACTCCATTGGACAGCCTTCCGGAGATGCATCCTTTCCCTTCTCTTTTTGGATGTGTGGCTCCTCAGTGCCAGCTTGAGGGGGGCTTTGGGGTGGATCCCTGCCTCCAGGCTCTCTCCCAAAGCACCAGGCACCATTTCATTCTGAAATTTCAATGCTGTGCCTGGGGAGGGCATTTTGGGCGCTCACTAGCCAAGGTTCAGGTACTTTAAGCCTTGCAGTTTGTCCGTCCCCTGCCCCACAGGCTGCTCCCCTTTGCTCTCCACCACACTTGCTACTTTTCTGTTAAAGGCCTCTGGAGGGAGATTTTGTTTTTGCCTGTAAGCTCCTATTGACTTCAACCATTCCTCCACAATCTCTGAAAACCCGGGCAGGATAAGAGGTATTTTACACACATGTTATGAGTATATATGTGTACATATACAAAATGTACATTATATATATGCCTGTATTTATATTCACATGTCCCATCTCCCACCTATCTCCTCTGATAGAAGAAAAATAAAACTCAGGGACCAACACTAAGGTCGTAAGTTACAGCAAAGGTCAAACCGACAGTTTCCTGCCCCCAAAGCTGTGCGAACCCCAGAGGCCTCTGTGGCGGTGTTCAGCCCGCCGGTGACTGAACGGTTCGGGATCAGAAACCGGACCGAAGCTCCAAACCTGAGTCCTCGGCGGAGCGCTTGGCGGACCCAGAGCCGAGGCCCCGGGGCGCCAGGGTCTCCCCACCTCTGAGCAAGCCCTCTGGACATCCCAGGGTCAGTGTGTTTGAAAACAATGCCTTCTGAGAAGAAATGTCACCATTTTTGAGGGGGACAGATAATTCAGCAGCGCTTTAATTTAAAGACCAGGAGGCCCACAGTCTCGCGGGCACCCGGGCTGCGCGTTGGCTCCTATCTCAGCTGCGCAGCGTGGGCTCGGCACTCTGCAGACCCTGCCGCTGAGCAAGGGCCCCACGACCAGGACAGCCAGTGTCACCTTGAAGTTCTCCTCGGTCAAGCCTTCCTCCGTGCGGGCGTCTCGGATCATCGCGGCCACATACCGCTTCACCAGGCTCCTCATCACCTCCTGGGGGTGTCAGACAAGGGGATCGATGGTCAGTGCGCAGACACGGCTTCTTCCTTAGTTGGTTCAGAAGAGGGGACTGGACTTTACCTCAATGCACATGCCAAGATACGGTACGAGAATAACTTACTTGATATTGGTGGTGTCGCCTCAAATTATCAGCCGCTCGCCTCTGAAAAGGAAAAGGATGTGAGCTTTTCAGCTGCATTGATCTGGTTACCATTCTGGAGGCTATTGTGTTTGTTCTTTTCATCAAGAATATTTTCCCTCATTTCTTCAAAGTACCAAGGAGACAATGGACAAGGGCTGGAGAGTGCATCAGGTGAATCCTAAGAGTGAGTGAACCAAAACTGCCCAGTGCAAGGTCATAACCTGTATGGCACTCAATATATAAGATGATTAAAAATGGTGGAAAAGCCATGACTGGTGTGGCTCAGTGGATTGAGTGTGGGCCTGCGAACCAGAAAGGCACTGGTTCGACTCCCAGTCAGGGCACATGTCTGCGTTGCAGGCCAGGTCCGCAGTAGTGGGTGCACGAGAGGTAACCATACATTGATGTTTCTCTCCCTCTCTTTCTCCCTCCCTTCTCCTCTCTCTAAAAATAAATAAATAAATAAAATCTTTTAAAAATGGTGGACATGTTGCATTTCTAATATAAAGTAATGGAGAATTAGGTAATTACAGCCCCCACATACCCCAAATCACTTAAAATGATACTAAGAGACACAGATTGGACATATCAAATGAAGAACAGAAGAAATAGCACATAAAAATAAAAATCTGATAGACTAAAAAGCTGACATTATCATAATACAAAGGTCTTCATCAATACCGACACAGCAAGATGAAGCATTTAACCGTGGCGTGGAACATGTGACCGGAACCTTGTAACAGCGCCTGGCACTGGTTTCAATTAGATGCACACTGCGAGGAGACCACTATTTTAACCGTGTGCTCAGATTTAACAAAAGTAAATGAAAGATTCTGTTCCAGCACAGGGTTACTTATGTTTCCTTAGTTTTGAAATGAACACAAGTCCTGAATATCACTTGGAAGAGACCAGAGGGGTCTGGGAGCAGAGCGAGGGTGTGCGCATGCAGCAGTGAGTCCGGAGTGCAGACTGCAAAGAGAAAATGCTTAATGATCGAGAAAGTCCATTCTAAGTTGAGTTAAATAATAAGTGATGCCAAAATTTTGTATTTGCAGATTTCACAAGTCTTCCAAAGATATTAGGGAAAAAGCTATCATAATCCCAATTTTATACATGTTACATAAATAGCAATATTGATTCTTAAAGAAACTAGCCAAAATATCTTAAAATAAAAATATTTCTGAAATAAAGGCATGGATTTGGTAAACTGAGAAAGCAAAAGAAATAACATATCTTAGGTTTAAATAAGTCTTTTGATCTTGTTCTTTACTAAGTATTTAATCATAGGCTGATAAAATTGAATTTTGAGAAGAGTTATGCATATATCTCTGTGAAACGGTACTAGGAAAAAATCAAACAATTCAAGACACCATTTCTCCCGATAGGTGGAAGATAATGGCACTTTCAGTGGCCCTGAGACTGGGTACGTGTTTCCTGATTACGAGATACTTTCCGGAACAGATGACACAGGCTTCACCTTCCCGAAGGCCGCTAATTATTCAAATGCCATTCGCTCTAACATCAACCTTAAGAAGCAAATTTTCACTATGATTACGGTATTAATTAAAAGATGGAAAATTTGAAACAATACAAAATTAGAACACCTTGAAAAAATATTTTATGACTGGGCCACCAGATGGAGGTATGTGACTCCTCTTTGAAACATGGCTCGGTGACAATTCAAGACAAAAAAAAACCCAAACAGCTACTGTCAGAAAACAAGCCTTTTGGATCTCCTTAAGTGCACTGCGAGTGAACACGAGTGCTAAAGCAAGCCGTGCACCAACCTCTCTAACACTCTCACTGTGAGTGTTGTACAGGAGACTGGTGTCCCATGAATTAAATAGACAGAAACTCTGAATTTATTATGGGATTCAGTCACCTCACATTTTATTAATTTAGGGTTCTACAGCATCTCACCATTCTCTTTTAGTCTTTAAAAAAACCCATGAAAGTCACCAAAGAGCAGTTTGAAGTCATACTTTAACTTTAAATCTCCTGAATGTAAAAACCAACCATGAGGATGACAGAATCAGAAAATCAGGAGTAAGAAGTGAAAATTATCAGAGTGTATTCCTATTAGAACCTTACTCATATATGAATTTTAAATTTTTAATACAGACATTAAGAGATCAAAGATCACACTTTAAAAAATAATTTCAGGTTTATTTTTTAGGGGGAATTTTTTTCAAAGCAAAATAGTCCAGCAGAAAGAGAGATCACAGAAAAAGTTTACTAGGCTAGCTTTTAGGAGCTATCCAATAGCCTTAGCCTGGGAGGAGGCCATATACAGTTCATTGTTTCTGCTCACCAATTATTTTCCAATTTACATGATTATACTACAAAACAAATTTTAGTCTTTAAGATTATGTCAGCCAACTGAACTTTGGTATCCTGGGAAAATAAGAATGACTGAAGTTAATCATCTTCTGAATATTAAAAATGAAAATCAATCAATTTACCAAATGGCGATCACGGGATACCACACCCCAGACATCCTCATGTCCGTGCAATCTGTCCTCCGACGAGCACCGCAGGGCTGATTCCTGTCTTGTCGGCCACACTGGACTGCACATGTGTGTGTTCTACTTTCGTGCTTTCTGGGAGGTGGGCTGGTGTGGGATTAAATACACGGACTGAGGGGCACACGGGGGCCCGAAGTTCGCTGAGCCTGAATGAGGACTTGACCTCTGAGGCTCTCCTTTCCCCTCCTTTTACTTTGCAAGGTGAAGAGAGACACGCCGGGAGATTTTGAAGATGAAACGAAATGACAGATTTGAGGCTTCTGTCACTGACTCATGTTAGTTCCCATCATCTGTCCACTTTTTTTCCCTGATGAGTAACATGATTTAATAGTTTAAAAAATATATATTCTTAAACCAAAGAAGCTGTGGGTAGTTTGACACATGGTGGGATCACCTGTGAGGAAGGGGCGGGAGACACACTCAGTTGTAACGGCCTCTCTCTGTGGGATCAGCGTGGCCACGCTCTCAGCCCGGGCAGGAGAGGGTTGGGGGCCAGGGATTTGCATGCGGGGAGAAGGGGAGGGGTGGTTCCAGTAAACGTGGAGAGACAGCACTTTTCTCCAGGCAGTCAATTTTGTTTCAGTAAGACTTTATTCTTCTTAGAGCAATTCAAGGATCACAGCACAGTTAAGAGGAAGGGACGGAGATTTCCCATATACCTCCCAGTGCCACACTCGGCACGGGCTCCTCCGTCACCCACATCCCCACCAGACTGGGGCACTGGTCACAACCAACGAACCTGCATCGTAATCACCTGAAACCCACAGTTCACACTGTGGTTCACTCTTAGGGAGACGCCCCATGGGCTTGGACTGACGCAGGCTGGGACGAAGGACCCTGGCAGTGTCATACGGAGTATTTTTACTGCCTTGAAGTTCCCTGTTCTCTGCCTATTTACCCTTCTCCATGCCAACCTTGGTAAACCACTCACCTTTCTTCAGTCTTTTCTAGAATGTCATACAGTTGGGATGATATAAGTTGCCCTCTCAAATTGGCTTTTTTTACTTCCTAATATTCATTTAAGTTTCCTCCATGTCTCTTCATGCCTTGATAGCTCATTTCTTTTTAGTTCTCAATAATATCCTATTGTCTGGCCGGACCCCAGTTTATTTAACCATTCGCCTGCCGAAGGGCATGTCGGTTGCTTCCAAGTGGTGGTAGTTATGAGGAAAGCCGCTCCATGCATCCTCACGCAAGACCATTGTGGCTCTCAGTTTTCAGCTCCTTTCTGCAACTACCAAGGAGCGTGATGGCTGGGTGGTGTGGTCGGATTCCACTTAGTTTTGTAGAAAACCACCAAACAGCTTTCCAAAGGGGCTGCACCATCTCACATGCCCACCAGCAAGGAGTGTGAGTACCTGCTGCCCCACAACCTCGCCAGCCTCCAGTGGTGCTGGTGTTCCCGTTTTTAGCCAATCTAATAGGCTGGCAATGCAGTCACCATCTTTCGGGAGGTCCCCCAAGTTTTGTGAACATCCCTGCATGACACTGGACTTTTGCAATGGCCTCTGTGCATTTGCCTTTGAGGTTTCTGTATCACAAATCTCAGCTCACGGGGCCCATTTAAGATCTATTTAATAAATGCCTGCATGTCCGTGGCCATGAGCTGCAAGAAACCAGCAATGAATAAAATGACTTTTTTGCCCTTAAATGGCTTATAGTCTATTAGATGGCATGTGAAGAACATGTGTCTATTGATGAAGGCAAAATACAAGCAGAAAACACGGGGAGCGCTCCGAGAATGTCCTTCAAGTACAGGAAAGGAAGAGGTGCTATGGGGCCAAGGAGCACACCAGTGACAGCCCACACACCGGGGACGAGCTTCCCATTGGACAGCAGGAGTCACGGGACTCGGACATAGGGTGAGCAGGTGTGCCGGGGACAGAAGACGCACCCACCGCACAGGAGCCCCAACGAGGAGCTTACGGGTTAGTGGTGTGAGGAATTGAGCGTGGGGCCTTTGAGGAGAGTCTCAGATGGCACAGTGAGTGCGGTGGCTGGTGCGCACCTGAGGTTTGTGACTGATCCGGTGACATGGGATAAAATTGAAATTTTGGGGATAGCCACCTGGGAGCAACCTCAGGCAGAAAGAGAAGCACGAGAGAACCAGTGGACGAAGCTCCCGGCTGGGACGCTTTTTCCATAATGTGACTGAAGGGTAAAGGAGGTGGGAGATAAGGTGACACAGTGTGAGCAGACAGGAGCGGATGGCAGGAGTCACAGGGGACACCAAATGTTGAAGGGGACAGACACCAGGGGGGTTTGAGGCTGCAGGGGGAGTGTGATGAAAATTTTTAGCTTGGCTGCTGAGATGTTGGTGCTTTAGAAACATAATCAAGAATTCCATCCTGGAGGTGTTGAGAGAGGACATTAGGTGGAGATGCCACTGTCTGGTGTAGACACTCAAGGGAAGATCAGCACTAAACAGAATTCGAGGGCTGTGTGCGTAGAAGCAACAGTGGGTAAGATCTCTCGTTTGTGTTACTTGGCATGAACCAAAGGAAGCTATCATGGACAATAAAATCATGCATAAATTGTGCATATATCTGTTAGGTGTGCATAAAATGACCCTCTTCCTTTTTACATTACCTTTCTTAGGCTAACACTAAGCCAATTGAATTCACTAACCTCCTAGGATCTACCTAAGGTCAAGAAAAACAGACTGGGATTTAAATTCCAATACGTGACGATTGGCACTGAGGCATTTAGAACAGACACCTTATTTATTAGAACCAAAGAGGTGTCCCTGTCTCATTGCCTCATCTATAAGCAAGGAAATCGAGGCCCCCAGAGCTGAGTGACTGGCTGGAATGCCCTGACGTTCTCATGGCAGTGCCGGCTCCAGAATCCCCGGCTGGAACTCGCTCTTTCTATCAGGAAGACACTAAGAGCCGTCTGGACACGCCCCTCTCCCAGCACACCGTAAAGTGAGGGTCAGCATCCTTACCAGACTGGGTCCACAATCATTGTAATATAAATTAACGACCACAGAATGGTGTGGTGCATGTTGTATTCGTTTCTTAGGGCTACCATGGCCCAGTGCCACAAGCTGGGTGGCTTCCAACAACAGAAATTATTGTCTTGTCCTTCTGGAGCCCAGAAGGTTCCGATCGAGAGATGTCGGAGACACGTTTACTCCGAGAATCGGTGGAGCCCTCCCTCTGTCTCCCTGGCCCTGGAGGCAGCTTCAGTCCTTGGTGCGTCTCGGCTGGCAGCTGCATAATTCCAGCCTCTGCTTCCGTCTTCCTTCATGGCGTTCTCTTTTCTCTGTGTCTCTGTGTCTCTGTGTCTTCACACAGCCATGTTCCCAGGAGGACGCTACCCCAGGAAGGCCCCACCTTAACTACATACGTCTGCAATGATCCTATTGCCGAACAGGGTCCCATCCCGAGACCCGGGGGCTAGGGCTTCGACATGTCTTTTGGGGGAGACAATTCAACCCACAATATGTACTTTTTGCCATAAACACGATGATCATTTTTGACAAGGAGTGACATTGCTAAATGTTATATACTAGAACTACCATCGACAGTAACTAGTAGTATGTTTGCCACATTTTTGTTAGCAAAAGATCAGCTGAGCTTCACAGGGACTTACCCTCAGACGGGAAGGCACTACAGCATGTGATTATCACTGGAAGTAACCAAGAACAGAGCTGACTTATTTGTTTTTATGAAAGCAACATAATAAAGGACAATTTCTTTAAAAATTACCTAAGCGGGTAAGGGTTATTTAATTTTTTCAAGCCATTCTCATGTAAAGTTTGGATTGCTAAAGTAATCGGCAATGGTTAGGTGTTCAGTATCTTTACTGAAAAATAACAAACTAAGTAGAATTAAAGCACAGCAGGCCTAGGTTAGCAATAACTTCTCCTCTGAATGAGTTCATGTTTACAGCGCTACGGAGAAATCTGTGGGGTTGTGTTTTGCAGCTTTTTCCAAAAGTCAGACTGGTTGTCTGTTATGTTTAAGACAGAAAAAATGGACCACACGGCCACTGAAGGACCTTCCCTACTTACATCCGTGTCTCGGGAGAATATTTGCAGGAGTTGGGCCCTGGTAGCCGGCAGTTTTCTTTGTGACGTGGTTCAGACCCTGGCACGGAGTGCAGAACCTTCCTCGGCAGGGCAGCTCCTGGAGGAGCCAAGGGCGCACCTGCGGGCTGCAGGGGCACACTCCCCGTGGGCAGGTTCCTCCTGATTTGCTGGGACAAGAGGAAGGCAGTATTCGGATCACTGAACTAATGATCAAGGAAAACAGCAACACCAGCGAGAAGCCTCTGCCGCTGGCGGCTCCCGCTGCCTTTCAATGGGACTGTCAGGTTGCTTCAGAGCAGAAGGGGTTTTTTGCAACCGGGAAAGAAAGGGCCCTGGGGAAGCGGCTGTGACATTTTCCGCACTGTTATCTCGGTTCTCTGCGGGCCCCGCTACCTGGGACGCCGGGCTTTCTTCACTGAGCTGGTTCCCTGCAGTCAGCTGTCAGAGCCTCTTTCTCTCCTTCCCACTCTGGTCTGCCTGATCATGCCTTGGAAGCCCGTGAATTAGGCCTTTTATTCTTTGCTTTGCTCAGAGAGTCCCTTAAGGGATGCAGCTTGCTGTGTTCTCCTTTTAACAATAGGGGAGAAGGCGAGGGGCCATTCTGGGGTGCGGCCCCTCGGTAAAAACTGCAGTTTTGTGACACATTGTCCTCCATGAGCACACTTGCTAAGCATACAGAAACAAACAAAATAAAATACTTGAATGTCGCCTCGTTAAACCAAGTATTCAGAATCTCACTCTTGAGACACCAAGAATATGAAACAATTTATCCCTCCCCACCCACGCCTGGGACAGAAAATGTAATTAAAAGGCCCTGGCAAATCTGTCGGCTGTAAATGGGGCCTGGGACCACTCACGGGTCGAGGCTGTCATCTCTGTGAGACTTGCAGGTGGCCTGCTGAGCGTGATGAAGACTCGGGCACAGCACAATTTCATAAATTATCCCCGAAATGATGTCGGGAAGGCACGCACTGTTAGCACTTGTTCCTGTAGTGGTGACAGGTGGCGCTAACCCACGCACAATTTCTAATTCTTCTGCAGTGACCCTAACCGAGCCCTTTGGTGGCCACTCTGCCGGCGTGAGTGCCCCTCAGCCCCACAGCTGAGGGTGCTGAAGGCCCCTCATGAAGTGTAAAACATTCACTTAAAGAAGTAACAATCATTTTTAATGATTTTTTGAAAAGTCATAATCTTTTTTGGTTCAGCATCCTATTAACTTAAGCACCCCACTTGGAAACCCAGTCTATGGCATGAACCATGCTTCATGTTGAGATTAAACACGTTTCATGTCAAGAAGGACCCACGATGGCCATGGAGTAGGCGGGAGCCACACTCACCTCCTCCAGCACCAACCGGACGTACCCCTCAGTCACAGGGCAGTCCATCCAGACCACCAGCTGACCGCCAGCTGACCACCAGCTGAACAGAAGTACAAACCAGACTACTTCTACACCATATGCAAGAATAAACTCAAAGTGGATCAAAGACTTAAATGTAAGACTCGAAACCATAAAAATCCTAGAAGAAAACATAGGCAGTAAAAGCTCGGACATTTTTCCTAGCTATATTTTTTCTGACCTTACCTCCTCAGGCGAGGGAAGTGAATAATAAACAAATGAGACCACATCAAACTAAAATGTTTTTACACAGCAAAGAAAACCATCAACACAATGAAAAGGCAACCCACTGACTGGGGGATATATTCCCAATGATACATCTGATAAGGGGTTAACAGCCCAATTTGTAAAGAACTCAGACAAGTTAACACCAGAAAAACAAATGAAAATGGGCAGAGGATCTGAATAGACCTTCCTCCAAAGAGGATGTGCAGATGGCCAACAGACATATGAAAAGTCACTCGACATCACTAATGAGACACCACCTCACTCACACCTGTCAGAATGGCCATCATCAATAAATCCACAAACCACAAGTGCCAGCGAGGACGTCGAGAAAGGGTACCCTCGTGTACTGCTGGTGGCAATGCAGACTGGGGCAGGCGCTCTGGAAAACAGTGTTCTGGTTGCTCAAAAAATTAAAGGTGAAATTTCCTTACAACCCAGGGCTTCCATGATGGGGGGAAGGCTAGCCAGCCTGTTAACGGAGAACTTCGAGATTCAGGAATGTGAGAGGCCACTGAAGCAGTGATGGAATCTGCCAAAGCTGTTGAGGGAACCCGCACAGAAGGTGCTGTTGCAGGAACAAGAGACGCATGAAAAGCCATGGATAGAAAACAAAGACCCAGCTGTGTCCCTGCTCTGTCCCTGGGAGGCGCTGGGCAAGGCGAATGAATTCTCTTCCAGAGGAAGTGGTGGAGCTAAAATGATTTCTAAGGTCCCTTTGAAGTGGAATGCAGTATTCCCAGCCCTGTCTCGGCTTTGCAAAGTGACTGTCACCTTTTTATTAATGGATATGTGTAGATCTCCTTGTCTTCACGTCTATACAGATAACTGTCAGGAAGATTATCCAAACTGAAAGGAATTCACAGCAAAACCAATTATTTCTGGCATTAGCTTCTCCTTTAACTCCTCTATTAATATCAGAATCATCTTAATTCACTTTTGACTTACAGATCTATTTTTACAATTAATATACATTATTTATTTCCATCTAAAATATAAATGAATGGAGCTCAACTAGGAGTGTGCAAACTAAAATATTCTACCCTTTCTGTTCTGGAAAAGCAGCCCAGATGAAGAGTAAATCTGCAGCAGTGAGTCTGATGTGGCGGGGGCTCACCCAGAACCTCAGCTCGGCAGAGAAGAGGCGGAATCGAGAGCGCGGCGAGTCTGGAGGAGACAGACGTGACTCACAGCGTTTCTTGAGTTTGTCATAAATTTCCAGAGCACAAAAATATCCAAAGGTTAGTAAAATTAACATGACTAAGGAAAAAGGAATGGCTTGACATCACAATGAATTGTGAATTATCTTTCTGTGCATCACCTTGGATCAAAATATTTAACTTTAGAGACAGACATAAAAATACATTTTTTCAAACCCAGCCATGTATAGAAAACAAAGCTTCTAAACTCGACCTTCTCCCTCCAAAACGGGGGAGTCCTTGCTCTCACAGAAAAGTGAGGTTAAGGCCCTCTTTGCATCTGAGAAACGTGGGTAGCAAATCCCTCTCAACAAGCAGTGGGCTGGTTCTACTGGGGGGGCGGGGGGCGGAGTTGGAAGTCACATCCTGAGAGCGGTTCTCCGTGATTCTGGGGGCAGAACTCGCGGATTTCTTAGACTCTCAGAGCAGACCCTCGTGGTTTCCTACAAGGTCGTGGCACCCAAAAGCCCAAGGCTCCCACGGCTGCAGCCTACAATGAAAATATTAAAGAAGAATTTCCTTTGTGCATGGTCTTTATTTGGGGGCCCAGAATCTCTTTTTAAATTAAAAAAAAACCTCCTATGACAGATAGAGTAAGATGGTATTATTCAGTAATATCTTTTAACGGATTCGATACATCTCATATGAATTTCAGAAAAAGATGGGGACGAGGACAAGTATATTGTGATGTGGAAAGGAATGAGCCAGAGTATGGCTTCTTTGAAACCGGTCCCTGTTTATCTCAAGGTAAACATTACGTACTGCACTGTTTCCAAAGCACGGAACCATATTATAATGTCGAGTGTATTACATAACATGCATTATAGGAATACGCTCTCACACCTGCCTCTCCCACATCAGAAACACGAGAACCACTCCTTTGGAAGTCACCTGCCCTGGCTCCTTGCTCAGCCACTGGCATGTAGAACACATGCAATAATTAAGTGCCTATTAAATGTACATAATTCCATTTATGTTACAACCATATTTTAAAAAATAATTTGAACTTATTTTTTAGAAAAAGAGAAATTAAATAATGGGAGTAAACCAATTTCACTTTTTCTAGGACCAGGGCTCAAGTCTACAGACCAGTGTGTGGACGGCAGCGCAGGGCCTCCAAGAGCAGACGCGCCCAGACCACAGTGTCCGGTCTGCGAAGTCGCACTCAGAGGAAAGAGGGCACCCGCCTCTCCTAACCTCCCGCTGTTGGCTCTGCTCCCTTGCCATTAGTCTCTCTTTAGAACTGGACTGTCACTGAGATCACAGACACATCAAGGCCACTTCCAGTACAGAAAGCCCCATTTTATGCTGATAACACTGCCCGGGGTAACGCAGTTAAGAAGCGAGAAAGTCCACTTCGGTCATAACTAGCAGTCATAAACTGTATTAAATAAAATTAAAAACAAAGTATAATTTCTTAATTAAATAACTAGCATTAGCATTACTCAGTAATTCTATGACAAAGGCATACTACGATACTTTCCAAAGCAATTGTCTTAGGAGGGCACAGGGACTAACACACCCCAGGGTGTTAGTTCCCGCAGCGCCACGGTGAGGACTTGGACAGTCAGGGGACAGAGTGAGAAGCAAACAAGGAGCAACTTGTCCTGTGTCACTGGTTTGATGGGAACAAAGACCTACGTCCACAGATTTTCTGCTAGAATTGCTTGAACTCTTGCTTTTCACTGCGAGAGCAATTTCCTAAGGAACTAGAACCTTCCAGGGTGAGAGGGCCATGGCTCGGGGCAGTCCCGGTATTTTGCACAAACACAGCTTCTTGGCATTCACCACGATTGAGAGTAGGAGCAGAATGCGGGACAATGAAATGCACTCTGAAATCTCTGCGCTGGAACACGGCCCAGCATTTTCTAGTTCGAACGTTCACGCAGTCACTTAACTGAGAAGGTTTTCACAAGCACGATAGGCTCTTGAAGGGACCCCTCTGTTTGGCACTAAGACTATGAGGTGACATGGAGACAGACCCTTCCCATTACCATTGGAGAGAAACACAACGAGAAAGGAATGCCACAAATAACCATGGTCACAACGTGGGCTGCATCTAGTAATTAGCCGGTGAGTCAGGAAGAAGCCCATGTGACGTGTGGCACCTATTAAACAGGGACGGTCCTCAAGGTACAAAACGTGTGTGTGAAAAGGTCAGGTATAAATACGGGAGCTGTTCACCAGATGTAACCACTAAGAACAGAATGGCTAAAAGGCACAGATACTCCGCACGACATGCAAGCGCACCTAAACCCACCGCTAGAAGAACGAGGAAGGTGGATGTGCCAGGCCCTTACCCCTATTGTTCCGAAGCTCTCGGGCTTTCTCCGCATCTTCTTCTTGCACAGGTGTGTCCATATCCACTTGACCAGGTACCAGAGGGACTTGGGGCTTGGGATGACGTTGAAGGGCGTGGGCAGGGTGCCGCCTTCTTCAAAATAGCTCATCCAGAGCTTTGTTCGAGCAAACTTCCACTCTATGTCTGCATGGTCCTGCGGAGGAGAACAGGGCAGTTGCTGACAGGTCTCCTTTGGGACTCCCTGAAGCCCTTGGGCCTGTCGCTGCAGTGTCCGGGAACACCCCACTGACCCCTGGAGAAAGGCGTTGGAACATCCCGGAAGATGGCTTCCTCTGGCAAGGAGCCACCGTTCTCTGTCATTGTCACCTCACCTCTTCCACATCTAAACAGACATCTGGAATCAAATCTATGGGGTAAAGAGGCTGCGGTGACAGGCTGTGCCTGGCGAAGGAAGCTTTCTGCCCTATGCCGTGGGGCTGCACTAGCTCAGCTTCATTAGATTCTGGTCCCCAGCTAGCCTGAGCCACCCCACTCCCCTGCATCCTTGGGTGTCACCTTCGTGGGTGTTCACGGCTTAGCTTCCCGCTGTTCCCAGGAAAAGCCCAACTTGCTACAATTCCCTGGGAATCACCACTGTCCCCTGCAGGCAACAGGCATCAACTCAGAAACAAGTTCCCCTGACTGAGGCACAGTGGGGCTCGGACGAGACACTGGACCTTGGCATCGCCCTGCCTGACGGCACCACAGAGGGGCCTGGCTGGTGGACCCGCACAAGCGGAGGTTATTCCCCATCATCCCTTAGTCATCGGTCCCCTTCGTTTATCTCCTGGGAAAACTCCGGGACACATGTGGCAGTCAGCGAGAGAGCGGCCGGTCTCCTCTTACACTATCTGTGAGCTGATTTAAGCAGAAAATCTGGGAGGTGGGAAGTGCCAGCAACCAGGCCCACACAGTGAAAGAACTCAGAGGACTTCATTTCAACGATGACAATGATTAAAAGAACTCAGGTTTTAGAGTAGGATAATATTAGACTGCACATCATTCTAATATTCCTCAACTGCGGCGTGCCGATAAAGGTGTAGGTTGTGTACGCGTTTCTACCATGGACAACAGAGAGCTGCGTCCTGGCACTGGGCACACTGTGCCTTCCACAGGGATCACCGTATCCCGCCTCCACTGCTGCTGGGGATGTGTCTGGTCGGAGGGACCAATGGATAGATGGAAGCACAGGCGCTAGTTTCCCCCGCACCGTCCCTCCTGTTCCTCTCTTCTAGTTTCCGCTCCTTCTCTTTCTTTCTAAACAAGCGTACAGGCCCTGGCCAGGTAGCTCAGGTAGTTAGGACGTCATCCCAGTACCCCAAGGTTGTGGGTTCAATTCCTGGTCAGGATGCATATAAGGCTCAACCAATGAGTACATGAATGAGTAGAATGACAAATCGATGTTTCTTTCTCTGCCTTCCTCCCTTTTTGAAAGCCAATACTTGAAAGTATATATTGTTTGCTGCAGTCAAGGAGAAGGGGACTTAAGGTGATCAAAGACAGTCACCTGTGAGTAGCTTCTGCTCCTCCTGGTTCTTGAGTGGTCACCGATCAAGGGTTATCTTGATCTCATCATGTTCTTTTACTATAAGTCAAAGCAGACGCTCCCTTCATCCCTTGTTTGGGATCCTGAGAGAGTCTGAACAACGTCTACAGTGGTTAGAAACACTGGGCATGGAAAGTTCTAGGCTGGTGATGACTAAACCCCCTTCTGCTACACACCTCCTAACTGACCCATCCACTCGGGCATCGGCTCTCGGAGGAAGCCACCCCAACTCAGTGGCCCCTCCCTCCCCCTCACGCCTGGTCCTCTTCTGTGCCGTCACTGACAGTCTCAAGTCCCTTTCCTCAATATCTACAGTATTTGCTTATTTCATCCCTACTACATTACATTTTTCTTGAGGGCAGGGACTTCATTGTTCTGTGTATCTCCAAAATCAAGCATTTGTCCATCTGGCATATATTAGGTGCACAGTAAATATTTCATCAAAGAACAAATGAATGAGTAGCAGGCTTTAGATGTGGCTGGCAGGACTGATTTTTCCCTTTAACTACTAAACTTCCCTCATTTTTGGTGCCCTACCCTAAAGCTCTGAGTCAGGACAGAAGAGGAAGTCCTCAGGGTAAATTCTGGGGTTCTGGGACCAGCAGGCATGTCCGCACCCCAAGGAGGCATCTTGTGCAGGGGCTGGGGGCCCAGCACAGCATGGAGTGCTGCTCTCCTCCCCAGTAGCTTCAGTGTTTGGGATAAACAAGAGACTTGCAGCTCCTCCCGTCTCTGTAAGAAGTAAGCTGGGGAGACTTGCTCCCCAGAGCAGCAAAAGCAAACAGCGTACTGTTCTTGAATAGCGTTCTCCTGAGGGACTCGGTACATTTAATGCTTATAGAATCCAAATCATATGTACAGTGTCTCCGTCTCTAGCTTTATCATTGGAGGCTCCCTAGAGTTTACAAGGGTGGTCTGGACATGAAATCCACACGGTGGAAATGTGTGGATGAGAGGAATACAGAAGTTCCGAAGCAAACACGGAGGGACTATGTAAAAACCTTCAGATCTGTAAGATGCTTAAACGAAGCTCCACGAACTCAGCTATTCACACGCAAACCCTAGGGCCCAGATAGGCCCACGTGGGCTGTGTCAGACTGTGAACCAGTAAATAAAAGTCATTTTTCTTCTATTCACGCAACTTATCATTTGTGACAGGTTTAGGTAAAATTCAAACATTGTGTCTCAAACTGACAATAACAACACTCCAGAGATGCAGCAATAGGTTCCAAGATGCAATATAATTGCAGTTATTTGTGGAGAAAACAAGCTCTATAATTATCCTTCTGAAATGACGCTTGTCTGAGGTATAAATATTAAAGAATTAAAAACATATTTCACTCTACTGTGATTTATTTTGTCACTATTGCGATTGGCCACAGACACACCCCCCTAGCAGGTAAGGTCACGGGGACAGAGGGCTTTGTCCTCCTGTCGTTGCTGTCGTTCTAGTTCCTAGAACAGAACCAGGCTGCGGAGCAAGTATTCCAGAAGAATTTGTGGAATGAATGAATAAATAATTAAACTAAGTGTTTGGATTCCAGAATTTCAAATAAACACATACAGTGTTGTACATTCTTGCTACCAAATCCAGGGTGACGCCTACATGGCTTTTGCTAGGTTTTAAGAGACTGAAAATCTGCTGACTTTTCCCCTCCAACCCCCTGCGGACGGCCTTTCGTACATTGCCAGGCTGGCCTGAGGGCTCTGGAACCCAGACTGCAGGAGCGAGGGCCCGAGGCTGCAAAGCCCAGAGGGCACTTCAGAGACGTGAGGTGTCTTCTCCTGATTCATGCCTCACCCGCCACTTGCCACAGCCAATGATTTCCTGGCACGGTCGACTTAGTTTATTTCATAATCACGTGTCATGTGATGCCACTAAATTAGCATATAGCTAAATACAGTGAAACCTGCCTAGAAACTGCAAATTCACCATTAATATCGCACCTCTGTCTTACCAATGGCCAGTGACAATCCTTATTTCCAACGACAACAGGATGGCGTATATAGCCAGGAACAAGGCCTGCTGGGGAAGACCCTGAACTGCAGTAAAATGACTCCACTCACAGCAATCAGCTGGTAGGAATTATTCATCATGGCTATCAGCATGTTGAGCAGGACGACCAGGGAGATGACGTTGTACGTCCCGAACATGGTGGCGCCCACGAACTCCGTGAACTCATGCTGGGCCTTCACGTTGGTCACGTACAGATTGATGAGCCCAAATATTGACCAAAACAGGGACTGGAGGGTCTCAAATAGCCTGGAATAAAGACATAGAGACACCCGTAGCTCTATCAACATGACCAGCACACAATAAGATAGAACAATAGGACTGAATACTGTTATGTATGTTTGATTAATTTTAAAATATCGTCCTGTTCTGGATGTCTACCCGAAAAGTTTGACAACATTTATTCACAAAGGTTTATGCACCCCCACGTTCACTGCAGCGTTATCCATGGTGGCCGAGACACAGAGACAACCGCAGTGCCCTTCCTCAGAGGACCGGACAGAGAGGATGCGGTGCATATGCACACCGTGGAGACCACTCAGCCATAGAAAAGACAAAATACTGCCATTTGTGACAACATGGATGGGCTTTAAGAATATCATGCTACGTGAAATAAGTCAGAAAAAGTCAAGAAAACGTGATTTCACTCACACGTGGGACATACAATTGAAAGCAACAAGTGAACAAAGACAAACAGACAAACAAAAACTCACAGACGCAGACGACAGTGTGGAGCTGACCAGAGGGAAGGGGTGGGGACAGTGAGGGGTAAAGGGGGCCGAATCCGTGGTGACTGACAACGATCCGACTGTGGGTGGCGGACACACGAGGCAATGTACAGACGGTGTGTCACAGAGATGTGCACCCAAAACCCACATGACCTTACTCACCAACGTTACCCCTATAAACTTAGTAATAAAGAACAGTATACACAGCTCTCCTTTTGTGAGATCATTTGAAAAAAAATGACCATTTTACTGAAACTTAAAATAAAGGTACTGGATTTTTCTTTTTAACGAAGGAGGCTTACATTCCAAGGCATGCTGATTCTGTGTTCTGCATTAAGCATAACTTTCTTTGCAACCACTCGTCATGGATTTTTCAAATTCCTGGTGTATCACATGCTAAACCCTGCACAGCGTCACAGGGGAAATGCCTGTCCGACTCACGTTGAGAACGCGTTGTTCTGCTTCTCACACCGGATGCCTTTGCAGCTCAGCCCTTTCGTCTCTTCGTAGTAGAAGTACAGCTGGTTCAGGCCGTTGGCGAAGGCCAGCAACACGAGGCAGTAGATGAACAGGAACTTCAGGATGTCTAGGAGCATCCGCCCCAGCGAGATCTGCAGGGGCCCCAGGTGAGAGTTCGCCGTGAACAGGGAGATGAGGCGCAGGGAGCTGAAGATGTTCGCGATCGCGAATAGCGCTTCGGCCACCAGGGTGGGGTGCCACATGTCCCAGGACTCTCGAGGGTTCAGGGCACTGTACTGGAGGAGAGAGAGGCACGAAGGGAAAGTGAGACAAAGCCGTCCCCACGCCCGGGTCAAGTCCAGGCCAGAGCGCTTTTCCAGGCAGGTCTAGCGCAACGACTTCTTAGGAAGATGACGCCCTTCGTGAAAATGGCAGCAAGATGAGTTTGCATGAAAACAAAAGTTTATTACAGTCGTTCATAATTTATGAACTTCAATTAAAGTGCCTTCCTGATCTGTCCTTGTCACCTGTAGTATTTGTTAATATGTGAATGACATCTGTTCTTGCCCTCTCCGACAGAATTTCAAAAAAAGGAAAGAAAAGTGTGACATAGGGGGAAAAATTTGCTTTTATATTGGGAAAATACAGCAATATCTTTAGGACAAAGAGAGCCACATTACAAATGAAAGGCGCTGAATTTTGAACACAATAATCAATGGTTTTACTTACCATATTTCACACACCTGCCTAGTCTAGAGGAATGCATATACAGGACAAATCATGTGTAAATGAGCGGAAGTAGCAGCCTGTTGCCTTGGAAATAGTCACGAGCAATATGGGTGTAACAGTGCCCACCTTGTGTTCATTATACATGAAATGTAGACAGAGCTTAGTGTGGAAACCATCTAGGATGCCAATGAACTGCTCATTTTTTCATGTTTAATGTGTAATGTGATATTTATCTAAACATTCCTCAATTATATAAAATGTGATTTGAGAAAAATATTTGCTATGCTAAAATTTGACCAGCAATTATGTTAAGAGTTAAAAAAGTCAGCTTTGAATTATCTTCATATTGAGCTATATAAAGAGCACAAAAAATTGATTCTTTGTAAAAAAAAATTTATTCCTTGTAGTATTGAAGTAAATGTTTCTTTTTTAAAAAAAGGGTCAAATACGTTCTTTGAAATACTGCATTATAAACATCTATAATTGTATCTGTATGAGGAGTGAACAAGAAATTGAATTCTCTTCTTCTCACACCCACTAAAAACACGCCGGATGATTGCGCCGTTTTTCCTGTCAGAACAAACGTTTTACTTCTGTCTGAGTCTGTCAGAGCGCCGTCTCTCTCTCTATACTGTATTTTATACCAAAGTCCTTTGCAGCTGTTAATCCATTTGAAACTAATTGATAGTAATTTTTAATCTCCCTGGAAAAATATGGCATAAGCTCCTGATTTTGTTCCATGAACAGACTCTCTCGTGCCTGAGTGACAATCCGAAGTGACCATATCTGCCACAGTGGTGGCACCAGCCTGCCTCCCCAAGGAATACACGAGGCTCCTTTTTCTCCACATCCTTGCCAGCACTTGTTTGTTGATTTATTGAAGAGAGGAGTTTCCTCAAAAAATTTCAAATGGAACAGCCTTATGACTCAGCAATTCCACTTCTGGGAATTTATCTGAAGAAACCCGAAACACTGATTCAAAAGAATGCATGCACCCCTATGTTCAGTGCAGCATTATTTATAATCGTCAAGATATGGAAGCCGCCCAAGTGCCCATCACTAGAGGAGTGGATACAAACCACTGTGGTACATCTATACAATGGAATACTACTTGGCCGTAAAAAAGAAAGGAATCTCACCTTTTGTAACAGCATGGGCAGGCCTAAAGGGTATTATAAGTGAATGAGCCAGTAAGAGAAAGAAAGACACGATATGATTTCACTCACAGGTGGAATCTAATGAACACAATGAACTATCAAACAAAATAGAAACAGACGCACAGGCACAGGGAACAGACTGGCAGCTGTCAGAGGAGAGGGGGCTGGGGGGACAGGGTGGAAAGGTGAGGGGATTAGCAAAGGGGAAAAACTCACAGACAACAGGGTGGGGATGACCGGGGGAGAGGGGTGGGGGGAGGAGAGGGTGAGGGGGCACAAGTGGTGGTGGAAGGAGACTGACTCTGGGTGTGAACACACAACTCAGTGTACAGATGATGTGTGGCAGGACTGTACCCCTGAAGCCTCTATAATTTATTATCCACAGTCACCCCCAGTATTTCAATAAACATTAAAAAAATAAATAAAAAACTGAAAAAAATTGAATTTGAGCTAGAGGGATATAATATTCTATATTTAAATCCTTGTAACTGTTCTTGAGTATTCCCACATATAGCTTTAGCATAAAATAGCCAATGACAGAAGCCAAAAAAATGAGAAATTGAAGATTTTATAAATGTGCTGTCACAGGACCAGAGTGAGGGTTCCGCGGCATCAAACATTCTCTGCACGTGGTCCCTGCGTGTTCTCATCCTTTTCTTCCAAGTCTAAGGTCACAGTCGCCTCCTTTTCTCACTGTTCTTGGAAAACACACGTGTTTAAGCAGAGAACATTCCCCCCACCACTGATTTTATATTTCTGTCTGTCTGTCTGTCTGTCTTACCAATGTGGCTTATGACTACATCTCAAAACGTATTAAAAAGGAACCAGCAATCACTCGTAAGGACAGGATCCCTTTGTCGGGATGTCACTGAACACAATGCCCGAGTGTCCTGGCCACTGAAGGACTGTGCTCTCCCATCGAGAGTTCATGGTCCAGGGAGGGCAACCCTGTCAGAGGGGAGGGCAGGTGCTGTGGGAACACAGAGGACAGACAGATGGGTGCCTCAGCCTGGGGCCAAACCCGGACCCCACGTGGTGTCCTGCTCGGGGCCGCCTGGCGAGCACGTCTGGTAGAGGTGCCGGCTGTTCCAGGTTGTACGGCAGGTCTAGGAGGTTCGACATCACTGCGTGGACAACGGCGATCTCAGCCGGGATTTCCAAAATCACAAGGGGAAAGTTCTCCACTTCACCAATCGTGAAATGCTGGGTTTGGCCCCAGTAGAGTGACCAAGTCTGCGTCGGAGTCCAGCACTTGTACCTGCTGTTGGGGAGCGACGCCGCGTGAAGGTGTTCCCACTAGGGCTCCTGAGCGAGACACTGCTGGCACCAGGGCCAGAGTATCCGGATGGCGAGCGGGCCTTGGAAGTCAGAAATAGGCACCTCCAGAGAGGCTTGGACAGCTCCACCCGGAGCCGTCTGCTCACACGCTAAGGGCAATAGACGCAGGGCCTGGGCCTCCCACAGGGAATGTGTTTGGGTTAGGATGCAAGTCTCTCTCCTTTGCTGGGGGGGAGAGGGGGTTGCAGGCTCAGCCAGGCATTGTCTGAGCTCTCGTCCCCCTCCTGTGCACCCGCTGTTCCGGCGGAGGGGTATCTGGCCCCCTGGTGCCCTGTCAGGGACCAAAGCTGCACAGTAGGTGAGCCATTCACCAGGCAGCAGCTCAGACTGCATCCACCTGCTTTGGAATTCATGCATCTCTCCTGTCGCGGGTTTTCCCTTCCCTTCTCTCACGTCCCTCCTTCTCCTGCCCCCCCCCCCCCCCCCCCCCCCCCCCCCCCCCCCCCCCCCCCCCCCCCCCCCCCCCCCCCCCCCCCCCCCCCCCCCGTGTCCATGGCTCTACCTCAGGGCTCCTCGGCACACAGCTCCCTCTCTCTATTTATAGGAGAAAAATCCCAATTCTATCTCAAGATGTGGAAAGTCCTTCCCACCCTGTGCTTGCTCCCGTTTCCCGGAGCATCTGCTCACTGACACCAGCTTCCCTGATACTCTCAGGCTTGGGTACACTGCGTCCTTCTCCCTCGAATGCTCACACGTGTTCATGAGTGCGACAGCTGCCCATGCCCTCTGTCCCCTGTGCAATTCCAGGGCGGCACCAGCCAGGTCGAGTTCCTTCCCAGATGCTACCGTGGCCTCAGATGCAGACCTTCTCTCGTGCAGAATCCTGGCTGGCGTGCGCTTCTCTGTCCTGTGCCCAATGGTGAGCAGCTGCAAGGCGAAGGCTCTGCCTCTGGCTGCTTCGAGTTCTCAGCAGCCAGATCGACTGCGGGCACCCCAGGGCGCCAGCGCCCCATGAATTCTTACTGATCGGTGCGTCTCACAGCTGTTTCCCTTCCTGAGGGCAGAGTCTGCTCCCGTACACAAATAAGCCACCTTTTCCAGAAATAGAGAGCTAAAAGTTATTTAAAGTTAGCATGAAAAACTGAATGATAGAACAGGAAAAGGTAAGAAGGGGCGAGTCCTGGCCCTGCCGGGGAGCTCAGTATATACAATACACAGCATCTAAAACACGTGTTTCAGCATCGATATTGCATATAAGGCATCTATGGGCGGTCCCTTTGGAATCAATGCCGCGCCTGTCTGTGCTGCGCAGTGACTCACACAGCCCAGAGCTCGTCAACGTCTCCTTAGGTCAGCTACATGGCATCGCCCGGTGAGTTTGCTGGAAACACATGTGTGGGCCCCTCCCTCGCAGTCCTACATAGAATTTCCGGGAGTGAAGAAAAGGAAGCTGTGTTTTTTCCATGCTCTCCAGGTGATTTTTAGGCACCTGGAGGTGTGAGAAAAACTGCTAGAGTCATATAATACCAGAATCTTCTAACTGCACGGGGCCACCGACACCAGACACACTACGCTTTAGCAGAGATGCCAAACACAAGTTCACACGTGTGCTCACTTAGGGACCCTCACAGAGAGACGAGGAACTGCACAGAGAAGCGTTAAAAACTGACTGTCTACCTCCTCCACAAGAGCCACAGTCTCCTTGGTTCAGACAGCGCCTTCTGCTGTCCCCACACGGCCTTCAAGGGCATCACCCTCAGTGCTACTAAGAAAATCACCAAATCATGTTGCCCTTCCTAAAACATAGCTCGCTGTCCATGAAGGAGGGAGAAAATGCTCTTTCTGAATGTTTTGATGAGTGCTGCAAACCTTGCACTTGAACAAATTCTAGAAACCACGGTCTTGCCAACAGGGGGCGACGTGGACCCTGTTCGAATTGCCTCCCCCCCACACCTCCCTGCACAGAAAAACTTAGGCCACTATTTTGAAAACTCTGATAAAAGAACTCATTCACCTAGATGTCAGCATTTTCTAGTCCAGATCACTAAACTGCATGAACCACTCCTGTGGAGTTCAACACTCTTCATCTTTTACTAATTGACTATTATTTTGAAACACATTTTTTAAAAAGAGAGAAGAGGGACAAAGGCAGGTAGGAGGAGATGACAGTGCTTTGCTTGGAACAACAACCCCCAAAGCGCGAAGTAATCCCAACTGTCACTGCAGAACAAAACCAGCCCACGTCAGCCGTGTGACCCGGGGAAAGACCAACGCTGCGCGTTCCGGGGAGCGGGGGTGGGGGTGGGAGGCCTCAGGCCCTGTCACCTCGGATGGGACGAGGAGAAAAATTATATTCTGCGAAAATACTGACAAACTAAATCAGTTTAAACTGAAGTACTAATTTCCGTGCTTTGGAAGAATAATATTTTGATCTATGTAATTTCATCAGTTAGTTAAAACTCATAAAAATAGATACTTTTTGCCAGAATTGGAAGGGTTTGAGGTAGAATTTCATTAGAAAGCAAAAGGATGAGAAGCAGGAGGAGCTGGTGTGAATAATTCTGAGGCATCACTCAATTTAGATATAAGAAAATTGGGTGAGGACTTCAAATTGTTCATTAGATTTGTTTTATGATTCTAAATTATGTATTAATCCACGCATTTATACCTATCTATCAATAGGTCACGAGCTGGTGACTATCACACACAGGTCAAGAATACCCTCAGTAGCGATATTAATGAAATTGGTAGCAATGGGAGATTCATCGGTATTAATCGGAAGTTAGGCTGTGCCGGCAACATAAACAATAGCTACCTTCACAAACGCCACGATTTTCAGGGAGATTGTCGCCAAATACAAGGAGTTCATCACGAAGTCCATCAGGTTCCACCAGTCGTGGACGTAGTCCTGGAGGCCACCGTCCCACATCTGCTTGATTTCCCCCCAAATGAAACCTGCGAGGATAAAAAGACTCACTGTCAGGGCGATGTTCGATCACGCTGCCCAAAACAGGTTCACCACTTGAGAATTACGGCATCTCGGGGCTGGGGGAGACCATGTACCATGTTTTGCTGTGTATAACACACCCACGTTTTTGGCCCAAACTTTCAGGATAAAAAAATATTTTGTTTTAATTCAATTTTTTATTTAGTTATAGTTAGATACTTGTTTTTTTGTATTATGAAGGAAATTTAGCAAATATGTTTGAACATATTACAGTGCAAGAAATTTTATGTAACAAATAATTACAAAACACAAGAGCAGATACAAGGTATTTCAGGTACTACCCAGGGATAATGCACATCCTTATTTTCCCCTCAAACGTTTGGGCGAAAACGTGTGCATTATACATGGCAAAACACAGCCATTGTGACACTGGATGCCACCTCTCTCCGGGGGTCAGAACATGGGCTTTAGACCGGGCTGCAGTCTCTCCGCTCTCTGCAGGGACCACTGGCTGGGCAGCTCGCTGTCTTTTATGACGTATTTGAGAGATTCAGATGAATGTGTAATTTTGAATCAAACTGTAATTCCTCTTTAACTATATATATTGTTTTCATGAAAAATATCAAAACATTCACTTGTAAACAAACACTTAAAGACATTCCTCGTGCCCACTCAGAAATGCAGGGGCCCCAGCCCTCGGGTGTGTGTCTGTGAGCCACCGGCACCTTCTGGTCTCAGGGGTGGCCAGCACGCGGTGCCCACATTCACAGCACCTCATTCAAGATTTAGCAATGGCTTTAAAAGCCACGTCCAGAGAAAATAAAAGCCCTTTTCTTAATTGTGGCTATGTTTTCAGTAAGAAGTGTTTTATTTTTAAATTCTAGAAAGTACTTGTAAAATATCGCTATATATCACTATTCCATTTTCATAATCTCCTTAAAATTTTATAATTCTGGTTTTGGAGCCTAGTGATGAGAAGGGTATACCAAAGCACCTAGAATCAGGAAATATTAAAAGAATAAAAATGATTTTGTAAGAACCTTGATACAAGCAAGCAGGAAGCGTCTTGGGAGGAAAATGGCAGTGTGGAAAACCAAATGGGGGCCCTGGGCTTCACATCTGTCTGACACCAAAGGCAAGGCAACGTCAGACGGACTAGCAAATCATGACTCTCTGTGAACCCGTGAGAGGGCTGAGCAGCCGAGGACGCCCCGCCTCCTACCCTGATGGCCCTACCCCCAAACCCTGCACACTTGGGTTAGGATTTCAGCGTATGACTCCAGAAGGACACAGTCACACCAGCCACACCACCGGCATGTGTGCCAGCTCAGCTCCTGGCCACAAGCCCCGGGTCCCTGCACTCACGTTCCTGCAGCAGCCACGCGTGGGTTTTCAGGCACCTGCGCCAGGGACTCTGCCAGGTCTTCTGCACAGGCAGAACCGATCCCCTCCCGACATGTGTTCATGTTGTTTTTAAAGAGATAGGAAAAAGTGCTGGAGGCATGGTGGGGGGCATGGAGCTCAAGGACGCACCACACCAAAGGGGGACTATCAGACGCCACTGGATACGTCTGAATCTCCGTAAGACCAGGTGGTGGTGACGAAGTGCTGAGAAGGAAAAGCTGCCAGAGTTTCACGCAGAGGACGGAGAGGTCTCACGAAGGAAGGGGGACTGTCAGAAACTCAGAGCGCATGGCCGTGAGACCCACGCTAAAGGGATGTTGTTCAGGCAAAAGATATAAGATGTTAAACAGAAACTTAGGCTTATAAAAGCAAGTAAAAATCTAATCTACATATCCAGAAATGGCTAAAATAAAAATAAATGTAGAGGATTTTTTTAATCGAATTTCTCTAACATATAATTGACTGACTAAAGAAAAAATAATAGCCATTTATTGTGGTTTAAAATGTATGCAACATATATAAAAGTAAAACGTGTAACAGCATCAGACAGAAGATGAGGGAGTGGAACGTGAAACATACTATCAGAAGGTTCTGATATGACACGTGAGACAAAATAATATTTGAAGTTAGACTGTGATAAATTAAAAATTCATATTGCAAATCCAAGGAAAGCCTCTGAAAATATTTAAGTGTATCAATAAAGAGCCAGAAAATATAAATAGACATGAAGTTATAAAAATAATTAATCCATGAACGGGCAGAAGAAAATGAAAAAAAAAAGCAACAATGAACAAATGGAGCAAATAGAGAAAACAATAGTAATGGGGTGGATTTAAAATCCACTCTCATCGATAATTACATTGAATGAAATATATGGTCTAAACACAGTAATTAAGAGCTAAAAATGCATAACGCAACTACATCACAATTCGTCAATAGGTTAAATGTAAGGAAATACTGAAAACACCATGAAGTACTCATCGAATGAACACTCAGGGGCTGCGCTGGTGCAAGCGGGTACGTTCGGAAGAAGTGCCGCTGGGTGTGTGACGAGAGTAACAGAGGGACGGGAAGGTCAACTCGCTGGGAAGACGGAACAGTCCGGAAGATGGACACAAGTGACCAAATGATTTTACCACGCAAGACTCCGTGATGACGGGAACTGAAATAAAAAACGAAGCTACAGTTACAGTCGGAGACTTCATTTCTCCCTGTAACCGATGGAAGCAGCAGACAAAATGTAGTAAATTGTACCACTACCACCGACAGCAGCAGAATACACGTTTTTTGACGACATGCGGAACATTTACCAACACAGACTATGCAACAGGCTGTAAACAGACCTCAGATCCTCACGCAGGTTGAAATCTTACCGAGTGTGCTCTATGATCACACGATAAACAAAAGATCAGTGATGATATCTGGAAAATTCCCAAGTATTTTTCAGTTAATCAACATACTTCTTATAACTCTTGGTCAAAGAGAAATTTGCAGAATAATTAGAAAGTATTTTGAATTGACTGAAAACAAAAATACAACCAAACACTCTGTGACGCAGTTCTGAGAAGGGAACGCCTAAATGCTTCACCAGGAAAGAACAAGGCTCTCGATCGGTGATCTCCGTGAGAACAAGAGGGAATTGAGCCCAAAACAAGCAGAAGGTAGAAAATAACAACAAGTAATATTCAATGAATTTTAAAGCATAAAACTTGAGGAAAAAAATCAATGAAAATCAAATCGAGATATTTGAAATAGTCAAAATTGATAAAACTCTAGGTAGAATGATGGGCAAGAAATAAACAGAGAAGCTATTCATGACCAATGTCAGAAATGAAAGAAGGGCCATCGATACATATTATACAGATTTTGGAAAGATAACAAGTAAATCAAATGAACAACTTGGTACTCATAAATTTCATAACTTAAATGAATTGGACATTTTCCTTGAAAGACACAAACTTCTAAAGTGATTCAAGATGACATCGAGTAAACTGAATTGTCTTATACTTATTTAAGAATGTGAATTTATAGTTAAAAACCTAAGAAAGACAGCTTCAGGGACAGTTGCTTCATAATGAGTTCTACCATACATTCAAGGAAGAAATAATACCAGTGCGAATCAAACACTTCCGAAAATACAAGAGGAAGAAACATTTAAGAGGCAAATATTATTCTGATAATATTCAGACAAAAACAACACAAAGAAAACTGAAGTACACACTTACGATCCTTAAGAATATGCACCAAAAAATCCTCAACAAATAGTCAATTAACTACAGGAATATGTAAATTGATAATAAATCATGACCAGTGCTGGTTTCCCTAGGAATGCAAGGTGGGGTCAACATTGAAGAATCAATCAGTATAATACACAGCATCAGCCTATTACTGAAAAACAAAAAGATCTTCACAGTAGGTGCAGTAAAGGCTTTTGAAAAAACTTAACGTGTATTCATGATTCAACAACTTTCAGCCAAACATTCATAGGAGGGAAATTTGTTGATTTGACAAAGAACACCTATTAAATCTACAAGAACCATCATACCTACTCTGCAAAGGGCCTGAGAACAAACAATTTAGGGTTTTCCACTCATACCTGGCTGTGGCTATCACAGAGGAACGATTTAGAAGAGCCACGAAAGGGCCAGATTCGGCTCCAGGCCAGTGTTCGCCAACCCCTGCCCCACATCTTGATTGTGGTGATGCTCACAGGACACTAAGTGTTTATCAACATCTTAGATATCTGTACGCTAAAAAAAATAAAAAAAAATAGTGCTACCTCTTAATTTGAAGGCAGCAAAGTTTATGAGAGATTGATGTTGATGGATGCATGGAAACAGGGACAATTTAAAAATAAAGAAATAGCCATGGCTGGTCTCGCTCAGTGGATTGAGCGCCGGCCTAAGAACCAAACGGTCGCTGGTTTGATTCCCAGTCAGGGCACATGCCTGGGTTGGGGGCCAGGTCCCCAGTAGGGGGCGCATGAGAGGCAACCACACATTGATGTTTCCCTCCCTCTCTTTCTCCTTCCCTTCCCTTCTCTCTAAAAATAAATAAAATCTTAAAAAAAGAAAGAAAACCCTACTATTTTAAAAAATAAAGAAATATTAATTGTAATATACTGGTGACAGGTAATATATGCATTCACGTGCGTGTCCTACATTTCCTGTATGTTTGAAAATCTCACAAACTTTCAAAGAAAAAAAAATACATTAGTCATGATGGTCTGTCACTAACTGTTGGAAAGTGTCAATAGCTATTTAATGTTTTAAATAAAGTTTTATTTACTAACTTTCAGTTGTTTATAATTAAGAACAAATGAAGACTGATTCAGTGGGACCATTACAGTGTGTATCACAAAGCCCGCTGCAGACCGCCGCCGTAGTGCAGATGTGGGGGCTTACATCCTAGTGTCCCCTCTGAGGTGGCTGTCATAAGCAAATCTCGCTTGCAAGGTTCCCGAAGATTGGCTACCACTTCCATTTGAAGAAAGGACGCTATCAGAGCTGAATAAAATGCGATGCAGGCACTGGAGTTTCGAGCTCGCGATAGGTTTAGAATTCATCTATCCAACGAGAAAACACTGCTCAGCACGTCTGCTGTCCTCTTGGCTGCTGAGCCGGTTGCAGCCCCGGAACCCGGCAAAGCACAACACACGAAAGACAAGCAGGCCCGGCTGGTGTAGCTCAGTGGATTGAGCGCGGGCTGGGAACCAGAGGGTCCCAGTTCGATTCCCAGTTGGGGCACATGCCTGGGTTGCGGGCCAGGTCCCCGTGAGGGCCATGTGAGAGGCAACCATACATTGTTCTTTCTCCCTCCCTTCTCTCTCTGAAAATAAATAAATAAAATCTTAAAAGACTGGCCGGCGAACAGATGGAGCGGGGCAGGCCGATCTCCACCGTGCTGCGCTCTCAGACAGCATTTTCTCCTTCTTGAGATTTCACTGCGTAGTTTGTTTTGCTTGACACTTTGCCAGTTCCCAGAGATCGGAGATGCGTGTCTGCAGCCACTGACTGGGCACAGACACGTCAAACCGCCCATCCTCGGGAGGCACAGTGGCAGGGCGCCAGGGGCGCGGAGGGCCCCTGGTTCCACCAGTGATCAGCTTTGCGCTCCCAGCCGGAGGCTCATCGTCCCAGGCTCCCGTTATCTCATCTCAAAGGAAGAGGTTCGGGCTACAGACACACAGAATTCTATATATAGAACCACACAAGAATGATCCCTCTACCCCAGTGACATAAATAGCTAGCCACGGTTTCTTCCTGTTTGGATTATCAAAATTGTTCTACAATCAGTCATCACCGTAGCCGCTGAGGGAGATGAAAAACGGCCCCGCGGCTGAGGACGCGGACTGACTGTGTCCTGCCTCCCAAAGCAGAAGCTGGATCTTTGACATGAAAGTCACAGAAGGGAACCTTCTCGCCCAGGGTGAGGACAGCCATCCGAGCTGCCCCCAGACCGGCCTGCATCGCGCTGTGGGGCACCTTCCACCGGTCACCATCCAGAGAAACTCCCCAGACATGTGGAATCCTTGTCCTTCTGACCTCTAATGGTCATCCCAAGTCTGTGTGTGTGATTCTGGTGTTTTTGAACTTGCATGTTTCATAAAAGGACATATATTTTCAATACCTGTCTAGCCAACCAGAGGGTCGGGGGTTTATTTCCTTCACAGGTAACACATACCTCTCCTGCTCCTACCAAACGGAAATTATTAACCAAATGTGATTACTAACAGTCACCAAATTAGAGGACGTCAAGAATTTTGGGGGTGATTATGCAGAGGAATAAAGACATGGAAGGGTAGGGGGAGGAGCACAGGGAAGGAGGTACAGAGAGGCAGCCGGGAAGCGTCCGAAGGGCAGCATTTGAACTGACCGCTCCTTCATGTCTGAGGGGGCTCCGTTCTCACTACCCAGGTTCAACGGCAAGCAGGACACTTCCGCCAAGAGCCTGGACCAGAGACCCATGAGGTTTCCTAAGGAGCAGAACAGCAAAAACTCACAATCTGGACACGTTACAGCACCTCTGAAGTTCAAAGGGGAGACTTTAAACCTGACTTTCCTGACAATATAAAAATAGTGTTAGTTCTGACCTTTGGGAGGCACCATCCTATGGGAAAAACAGAGATTCTGATCACATTGAGGACTCACATCGTCATTTTTTTTTTTTAATGTGAGCTGTAAATCAGACAGTAGATCAGGGATACTCAGCTAATGGTGCTGGGGATGTTTTGTTTTCAAAGGGCCGACTGGATGCTCACTTCACATAGCTTTTGTCACCACACATCTGTGTGAGGACAAACGGTTTCTACAAGTGTCCTTTGTTCTGGCCACATGCAATGACAGTTTTGAAGAAATGAGCCCTTAGAAAAGTGAGGGGCAGCATCCGCTGACTGAAAGGTGCGTCCAGTGCACTGTTCGCCGTAACTGAAGAGTCTGCAGAGAACAAAGCCACCCAGTGTCTGTCCTGTTCCCACAAGGGGGACATTTCCAGCCGGCGCTCTGTGGCTCGCCGAAGGACGTCACGGTTTCTCTGAGTCGTCCCATCACTGGCATCGATGTCAGGACTGCGGGACCCAACCAAGGACAGATCACAGCACAGATGAGTCAGAAAACTTCCTTTTAAAAACACACAAGGATGCCGGGAAGCTTTTACTCTGTTTTCCCAGCTTTCCCACAGGGGTTGTGGCCAGGGCCGTTCAGGGGTGGGAGACGGGCCCCCCTGTGGAGCTGGCCCCACGTGGGGACGAGGGGGAGCAGGCCGCCTGTGAGAAACTATCACTCTGCAGGCAGACCTCTGGCCCGGTCCCTTCTTGCTGTCAGGACTCACGCAGAGCAGATAATCCCAAACAAAGGGGGAGTCTCCTTTTGACCAAGGGCCCATTCTGGTCCCCAAAAACTCACTGAGGGGTCTGACCCTGGGGGTCTCATAACAGAACACCCAGTTTCAGGCCATGGCACCAAGTCAGTGAAGATGAAAAGAACAGAAGGAACTCCTTGCTGTAGGTCCTCTTTGCAAATCAGGGGACAAAAACGGGGTCCGTGATCAAAACCTGCCTCTGCCCCAGGAGAAATGTAGGTGCAGCCGTTTCCCTCCTTATGCTGGCTGCGGGAAGGACTAAGTTAAGAGGCAACTCCTCTTGTCGCTGTTACACTTAAAACTCATCAATAAAGAGCCCCCAGTATCCTCTTTCTGAAGAGAGTCCACAGGGAACCTCAGCCACCTTGTCTTCTAGGGCTGACTGAGAGGCACGAAGGCCACGCCTGTCCCCGGCCACCTGCGACCTGGCCCTGTGGTTCATACAGGAAGCAGCCAGGAAGAGGCGACAGGAAAGCCTTGTGCACAGAGGACGTTCCTGGAGGGAGAGCGGAGGGTGGCTACTCCCCAGCAGCACCACCTCCTTCATGAGTGAGGGACACTCCATGGAAATCACTGTGACAGCTGGAAATTTCCACTGAGAGAAGCTGGCCCATCATCCCAGCTTGGGCACTGGCTTGCATGGCCGTCTTGCCGCCCATCCCTCCTTGGGTCTAGTTCATCGGGGACAACACAAGAATGAAGGGGCCTGGCGGAAGGGCAGCGGGTGGCAGCCTAACCCTCTGCCATCAGGGTGGCGAGGTTCTGTCATTGTTTGTGGAGTGACTGCCCATCACGGGAAGAAGCTGGGGCTGAGCCACCTTGCTGGTCTGTGCGTGCAAGGGTCACAAGACCTCCAAAAGGGGCCAGCTGCTGATGACAAGACTGGAAGAGCTGGAAGGTGTCAGGTGAACGGATTCGGAGGACCGTGCAGTGCGGAGGCACACGGGGCCCCCAAAGGACACCCACCCGTGCACCGGTCGGGAGAGTGGGCAGGTCGAGACTGATCACTCAGGCTGCTCAGTAGCAGCCAACGACGCAGACGACCAGCGAGGGAAGAGCTGGGACCAGGGTCCCAGTAAGTGAGGCAGACTTCGGCGTTTCCCTGCCCTCCCTCTTCCAAGCAGCCAAGGAAAGGGGAGAGCATAGAGTCTGTGTCCTTCTTTCCTCCGCTCCGGCGTCGGGTTGAAGGTCAAGAGACAGATGGACGATGGTGCATCCTTGAAGCCACGCACCAGGGCTCTGGGAAGAGGAGAGCTTTAAACTGATAATAAGGTTCAAGTTTTAATCTGATCTGGGGCTACTTCTTAATAATGAGAAATTTCAGGAATTGCTGATGCCCACTAGATGAACCAGTAAGAGACAGGGAAAGGATGGGCATTGGTACAGGGCAGTGGGGAGAGGGGTGGGAGGAAGTAAAACCACTCCAAGTTCATATTCTAGCTGACACTCCATAACAAAGCCACCACAGGAACATAAAATTGGGCTTCCAGGATTGTTTCTCAGTGGAATGTTTAAAGACCTCTAGGAGTTTAGGAATCAGTCAACAGAGGAGAAAATTCAAAATCTAAATTTTTTTATAAAACTCCACAATAATTATGATTTTATTCAGCAGACAGTACCTCAAAAAATACTGACTTACAGGGGTACTGAATAGTTAAATATGCTTAATTTGAAATCTAAAAACCCTTAATTACTATGGTTTTGACATCATCATTTAGAGAAAAAAAGTAGGAATGTACAATTAAGGAAGTAAGTATTTTCAAAGTTATGTCAAGAAAGGGTACCATGATAGTTTTGGATTAAGATGCAGGATGTAGAACTTAAAATTCTGGGTCATCTGACAGCTTGTGACCAAAATATAGTAACTTAGAAACCAACTAAGTTTCTATCAACACGGTGACATACTTTTTATAGAATTTGTTTAAATATTTCCATAAAAACTAAGGCATAGATTGTTTATAAAGACAGGACAACATTGAATGAATCTTCCTCCAGATCTTTGCCCACGGCGCCTCTTCAACAAGAGGCAGTAGGTACTCAATACATATGTTTGGGAGAGTGAATATTAATGTTTTTGCTATGAAATTCCAATTTTTCACCAAATACAAACCTCTATTTTTTAAACAATTGTCTACAAAGAACATATATGTATCGCTGCCCTTTCCTGAGGATGCCCCTCCACATCTGCAGACCAATGAAAATTTTAAAAATCAACAACATCCTTGGAAGCACGGAAATGTAACTTTAGGTCTTAACATGTGATCATGAAAACGACACTCACAACCAAAAACCTGGAAAGGCCAAGTCAAAGGACTTTATTCTTTCTTTCCTGGGACAGATGGCTTCTTCCCGCATTAGGGAGCCCCACGTACTGTGCGTGGTTTAGACTGGAGACGGGGTGGCGGTGGTGGTGGTGATGGAGGTGACGGTGGCGGGGTGGTCGTGACAAGGTTGGCACGTTAGCCAACATGATATTCAATAGTAAATTACATCAAGTGTGCATCTTAAAGTGTGTTATATCCTAAATGAATCACAAGCACAGTCCATTCCAATCTGACCCAGGTGAAGAGTAAGGCTGGCAAAGAGGCAGAGAAAAGAGGGACTGAATTTACGTTTGGAGACCTGGGCTCCTGGGCTGTCTCTGCATCCTTGAGTTTTGCTCTGCACCTTCCTGGGCAGGATTTATGGAGGGCGAAGGCTCTGGCTCTGCAGTGGCACTGCCTGGGGTTTGAATCTAGTACCTCCCACTGGTGGACTCGTTGATCCTGGGCGAGGGATCCCACTTGTCCAAGTCTATTTCTTCTCTGTGAGATGAGACACTAGCATCATGTATTAGGGTTAAATGAGAGGGAGTTACTGGGACGTTCCAATGACCCCACATATTCACATCACTTAGCACAGGGCTCAACTTCCCTGTTCCACCGTCACTACCTCCATCACCACTGTTCCTCCGGCAGCTGTGACCGCGACACTACGGTCGCTCTTAACTCCTGACGACCACTTCGAATATGCCCCCCACCCCCGTCTTTGACTTTGCCCTCTACTCTTCTGTCCTGTCTCTGCCCCCCTCCCCCTAACATCCGAACCCTGACACCAAATACTTTCTCACGGCCTGTAGATTTGACTTGCAGTGCGTTGGAGGTGTTACTGCGTTGTCGTCACTGAAAAGACTTCATTTCGTCCCCCCCAAAAGTCATTCGATCAGCAATTGCATGTGCACAACCAACCATTAAATCTATATCAATATTTTGTTGCTTGAGATTGTGATGTCTTAGTCTTGATAAACCCCTACAGATAAACAGGAAAGTGAGGTAGATATGTCATCCTGTAATAATCATCTGATTTCTTTTTTTTTTTTTCACTTTGCAGGTACTTTATATTTTGCAGATTAGGATCTTTCTTTTTTTTTATTCTTAATTTTTTTTAATTAATTTTTTTGTTTAATTACAGTTATTTTTCTTAAAAGTTAAATTGCCCCTTTAAATTAATAAACGATGTTCTGCAGTAGCATCTGAGTGTCTATGGGGGTCTTCAGCTAGCTTGCTGAGGAAGTGGGAGCACCTCGCCAAGGGAGAGAGGGGGAACAACTACGGACTTATTTCTCACAACCGCAAGAGCAACTTTTGGGGATGTTTGGGAAGGGAGTTCACTCAGGGGCAAGGCAGAAAGCATGTGACTACCTGAAGCCACATGCTCTTAATGCCTATTAGGCAAAGGATGAATAAATTGTCACAAAAAGGAAGAATATATATGTGCATATGTATATATACACACATATAAAATCTAGATGAGAATGTGATCACCCTTTTCTATTTTACATTTTCAACTTGGCAGGCCTTGTGAACATTTTCAGATTTGTTAATATCAAGCCCTTACAAGATAAAAATATAAAATAAATACGGAAACGAGAGGCAAGTGTTGTTAGAGAAAAGCTGTTAATAAGTATGCGTTATAGGCAAGATGCATAATCCGGATATTATGAGCAATTCTTGGCTTATGCCCAGGAATTCACTAGCGGTTATTTTTAACAGAGCTTAGATCTCCCTGCGATGCATCTTTGCCTCGGTTCACCCCTCCCATCACGCTCAGTGTTCCCAGATTTACACACATGAAGTGACTACGGTGCAGGGCCAGGCCCCGGAACATGGCAGGTCACTGCTAAAGCTACTTTTCATTTCCACTGGGGACAAAGTACTTCCTGCCTCACTAATATAATAGCCTTCATTATTACTCTACTTATTGTACATAAAATGTTATCGATTTCATAATTTAGGCTAAACTGATAACAGAGGTCTACATCTGGATATGTCACATATGTGCACACTTTTCTGAGGGGAAGGCACCATGACGCAACTGTTATTGTCATCATGGAGTTATAATGATGTCCGCGGAAAAATAAAAACCGATTTGGGGAAGGCCTTAAAAGTTAGCATCCGAAAGGGTTTTTTTTTTTTCATATTTTACTCCACATTCTCTCCAGAAACAAATGACTTCTATATGAGATAAAATTGCTACTATAATTTAGGTGAATCCTCATAGTCCGTAGGATACATATGCACATGCTATTTAGTTTACATGTAAATTTTATGTAAAAAAGGAATTATTCAAGTAAATATCTCAGTCATTTTGGAACCCTAGCACTGCGTGTTAAAACTCAAGCCCTAAATAAATTAAAGCCGCAGGGTCACGGCCAGCAGAAGGTAGAAGTAACAGGGTCTCCAGTCCAGTCCCAGGGTCCTTTTACTCTGTCATTGAGTCTTTCTAATGACTCTTGATAGACACTTAAAAAGTATAGCTCTGTTGCCAGGTCCATGTGCATGCTCGACAGAGCTACTGCTTCACTTTTTATTCCAGTTTAAAGGGATAAACTGACAGTCTGAGAGGTACATCGGTGTCTTCCTGTCTAGTGTCTGCCTATCTGTTGTGAGAGTTATAACTGAATTATCTCTGGTTCATTTTTCTGCTGGTTGTCTCAAGATGACCAAAATCACGAGTTGGATTCCTGCGCAAGGCTTTTGGGTTCCTTTGTTTATTCACTTAAGTTCATCCTGACAGCAAACACCTGCAAGGTGTCTTAAGGCTGCTTGATGGGAGAAAGGAAGGGTCAACAACCTTCAATACTGGCTGGGGAAAAGGCAGGTTTACAGTTGTCCTGTGGAAATCAATACAATAAGAACAGATCAAAACTCCAGAAAAAGAACTAAACAAAATGAAGATAAGCAATCTATCACATGCAGAGTTCAAAGCACTGGTTCTAAGGAAGCTCAAGGAAGTCAGTGAGGACTTCACAGCATAAACAAGATCCAGTCAGATATGAAGGCTACACTAATTGAAATAAAGAACAATTTACAGGAAAAAAGCAGCAGGTGGATGAAGCTGAGAACCAAATCAATGATTTGGAATATAAGGAAGCAAAAAACAACCCATCAGAACAAGAAGATGAAAAAGGAATCCAAAAAAATGAGGGTAGTGTAAGCAGCCTGTGGGACAAGTTTAAGTGTCCCAACATTTGCATCATAGGGGTGCCAGAAAGGGAAGAGAGAGAGCAAGAAATCAGAAATCTAGTTGAAAAAATAATGAAAGAAAACTTCTCTAATTTGGTGAAGGAAATAGACATGCAAGTTCAGGAAGAACAGAGAGTCCCAAACAAGATGGATGTGGAAAGGCTTATTCTAAGACACATCATAATTAAAATGCCAAAGGTTAAAGGTAAAGAGAGGATCTTAAAAGCAGCAAGAGAAAAGCAGTTTGTTACCTACAGGGGAGTTCCCATAAGACTGTCAGCTGATTTCTCAAAAGAAACTTTGCAAGCTAGAAGGGACTGGTAAGAAATATTCACAGTCACAAAAAGCAGGGACCTACAGTCAAGATTGCTCTACCCAGACAAGCTATCATTTAGAATCAAAGGGCAGATAAAGAGCTTCCCAGACAAGAAAAAAACTAAAGGAGTTCATCATCACCAAACTATTATGATATGAAATGTTAAAGGGACTTATTTAAGAAAAAGAAGATCAATGCTATGAACAATAAAATGGCAATAAATACATATCTATCAACGGTGGAACCTAAAACACAAACTAAGGAAACAAGAACAGAGACAGAATCATGGATACGGAGAGGATTTTAGGTGGGAGGGGGATGTGGGGAAATGAGTGAAGAGGTGAGGGGAGTAAGAAGTGCACATAGGCAGTTACAGAATAGGCACAGGGACGGAAGTACAGTACGGGAAAGGGAGCAGCCAGAGAACTTATACGTATGACCCATGGACCTGAACAGTGGGGGGGGGGATTGCCTGAGGGAGTGGTGGGTGCTGGGTAGAGGGGGGGAAAGGAGGAAAAATTGGGACAACTATAATAGCATAATCAATAGAATATCATTTTTAAAAAGTCAGAAAAAATACAATAATTAATCAATAGTAACACAAACTCTGTGCTTCATGTACTCACAACTGTGACCCTACATTTGCCCCACCCTGTGTAAGAAAGTCTGAAGGAAAAATAATTAAAAAAGGTTTACAATATTATTGACCATATTCCCTAAGGTGTACACCTAAAACTAATATAAAATAATATTGAATGTCAGCTGTAATAGGAAATACATGTTTTAATTGAAAAACACAAACAGAAAGTTCTGTTGGAGGTGAGCGCGAGTGGGCGCTGACACTGCGGTGGAAGGATACAAAAGCCATTACAGAGTCAAGGGTAGAAAACCCAATAGACTTCAATTTAAATGCTCAACAAGGTGCTGAACTTCAGTAGGAAGGATATTAAAAATAACACAGAAACAAGATATTTGGATTTGTAAGGCTGAATAAGTTCTTATTGTTGAAATACAGAGAAGTACATAAAATAAAAGAAATTCTCGGACTTTCGGCAAGATGGGGGCGTAGGTAGACACACTGTGCCTCCTCACACAACCAAAAGAGGAAAAACAGCAATTTAAATAAACAAAAACAGCCAGATCTGACAGAAAATTGAACTGAGTGAAAGTCCGACAACCGAGGAGTTGAAGAAGACACGTTCATCCAGACCGGCAAGCGGGGCGGAGCCGGGAGGAGAGCGGGCGGCAGGACGGCGGTTTGTGGAGCGGTACTGGCAGCGCTGCAGCTGCCGGGAGAGACCCGCGGTGGGCGAGGCTGACCAAAACGCGGCCAGCACCCGGCCCACCCGGACCCAGGGGGGCTGATATTGGTGAACCAGGCGGGTCCTCATTCGCATGCAGATAAACCGGGAGAAAAAGTGGAAAGCGGAGCAGACCGAGCAGCAACCCACCAACGAGGGGAAATAAAACCTCAAACCACCGATTGAAAACACCTGTGGGGGTTGAGGTGGCGGCAGGAGGAACTCCCAGCCTCACAGGAGAGTTCATGGGAGAGACCCACAGGGACTTGGAACTGTGCAGGCCCGTCCACTCACCCCGAAGCCAGCACAGAAGGGCCCAACTTGCTTGTGGGTAGCAGTGTAAGTGCAGAGAGCGGAGCAAGAGCCATTGTTCTCAGCCCCACCCCCACAGACAGCGCCACAACACAATGATGCGGTTGCCCCACCCTGGTGAACACCTAAGGCTCCACCCCTTAAAGTAACTGGCGCACTGAGAAAAAAATGGCCCAAATGAAAGAACAGATCAAAGTTTCAGAAAAAATACAACTAAGCGACGAAGAGATAACCAACCTATCAGGTGCACAGTTCAAAACACTGGTAATCAGGATGCTCACAGGATTGGAAGAAAAATGGTCGAAATTAGTTGAACAAAGGAAGGATAATATAAAGAAAATGAGAAATCTTCAGGGAACCAATAGGGATGAGAAGGAAACTGGGACTCAAATCAATTGGAGTGGACCAGCAGAAAGAAAAAAACATCCAACTAGAAAAGAATGAAGAAACAAGAATTAAAAAAACTGAGGAAAGGCTTAGGAACTTCCAGGACATCCTTAAACGTCCCAACATCTGAGTCACAGGGGTGCCAGAGGGAGAAGAGGAAGACCAAGGGACTGAAAACTTATTTGAGCAAATAATGAAGGAGAGTTTCCCCAAGCTGGTGAAGGAAATAGATTTTCAGGAAGTCCAGGAGGCTCAGAGAGTCCCAAAGAAGTTGGACCCAAAGAGGAACACACCATGACACATCATAATTACATTACCCAAGATTAAAAATAAGGAGAGAATCCTAGAAGCAGCAAGAGAAAAGGAGACAGTTACCTACAAAGGAATTCCCATAAGACTGTCAGCTGATTTCTCAAAAGAGACCTTGCAGGCAAGAAGGGGCTGGAGAGAAGTATTCCAAGTCATGAAAGGCAAGGACCTACAACCAAGAATACTCTATCCAGGTAAATTCTCATTTAGAATGGTAGGGCAGATAAAGTGCTTCCCAGATAAGGTCAAGTTCAAGGAGTTCATCATCACCCAGCTTTTATTGTATGAAATGTTAAAGGGATTTATATAAGGTAGGGAGGGGATATCAACAGGGGAGTGGTAGGGGGAGAGAGGGGGGAAAGGTGCAGAGAATAAGTAGCATAAATGGTAGGTAGAAAACAGACAGGGGGAGATTAAGAATAGTATAGGAAATGTAGAAGTCAAAGAATTTAGGTGTATGACCTATGGACAAAAACCAAAGGGCAGGGAATGGGGGGGAGGGTATGGGGTGGAGGGGAAGCAAGGGGGAAAAATGGGACAACTGTAATAGCATAATCAATAAAATATATTTAAAAAAATTTTTTTAAATAAAAAATAAAAGAAATCCCCGAGGAAAACCATACTTCTTAAGGAGCTAAAGGGATTGCTTTGAGAGGATAGGTTTTAAAGAGAGAAAACTTATGTACTCAGAAAGAGTGAAAACTCATGAGTATATAAAGCAAATAAAAGTCTTTTTTCAGGGTAAACAGAGAAACATCCTCCGAATATAGAGGGACAGTACATTTAGTAGGAATAAAAAAAAATATTCCTTTCCACAACAAGAAGCTCATGGGCATGGCATTCACTGAAGATCTAAGTTGGTTCAAGAAGCCTTTGGAGAAACCCGCGCCCCGAGCTTCAGTCTCTCGTCAGTGAAACGAACAGGGAGAGGGACACACGAATAAGCCCCGCTCTTCTCTGCAAGGCGTTCAGTCCTGTCGTCACAAGTCTAAGTCCACACAGTGGGGGGACCCCGACTCCTCCAGGCAGGAGGAAGGAGTGAGGAAACAGAACGACTCATGAATACTCTCGTCCAGTCCGACCACCCCTTTTTGTCTCCGTCACACGTTCAGTAAAAGTTTAAATCATTGCTACCCCATCGTCTTTAATCCTCCTTCTCAGCCCCTCCTTTAAAATTAAATTTAACTAATTTAACTTTTTAAAAAGGACCGATTTTCTCTCCACTGATAAAGACAGCTCCCCAGCAGTCTACGAAGGAACAGACAGAAATGGAAGGATGCCCTATTGTTAAATTTCCTATTATTCTGACTTACTGTGTAATTCACAAGATAAACGAATGAGAGTTAAGGAATGTTCACCATTACTGGATGTCCAGCAAGACTAATTCTGCAGAGGCATTTCTACTTATCTTTCTGAAGGCCTATCTCTTAGAAAATCAGAATGGTTACAAATATACGGCCCATGGCCCCTGCTGAATGCCTTTAAAAGATAAACATAGGAGCAAACACCCAGAGAAGCATTCACGGGACATGAAGTCATTAAAACCCGGAATTCTGAATCCTCCGGTCCCCTGTCCTGGACTGCGTGGGGGCGCAGCCCGCCCAGCGGGGGCGCAATTATTTCGCTTTAGGGACTAGCCTCGCAGCCACCGCGGAGGAGGCTGTTGGAAACCCCCGTGCCCCGCGCGCAGGGGACGCTCTTCGCTGAGCAACACGGTTTCACGGCAGAACCACGCGCTTATATGTTCTATGGGAGCGCATTTACCCAGGACCCACGGTAATATCATCCACTCGACGACGGTTGGTGGCGGCCCTTGCCGGTTCAAGTCTGACCTGTCGATGTGCTGGGAGGCCAGCAACAGCAGAAACAAAAACGTCAGATAGGACGCTGTGTGGCAGATGAACTTGATGAATGGCTTTCTGATGAACAGTCCGAGAGGGCTCTTCGGAGCGATCAGGTAGCACACGGAGAAGACGGGAAAGAGCAGGCCAATGATGAAGCAGGTCACCATCTTCACGGCCCAGTGTCTCCTCCTCCACCCGGGGAACTCGTCGTACCAGCGGGACGCCAGCAGCTGTTGGCAGTTGGGCTGGGCCACAAACTAAACAGAGGGGGAAGGAAGAGGAGGAGTCAGTGCCGGAGGAGGGCTGCCGTTCCCGGTAATCTGATCGCGCGCTCCGTCAACGCTGTGGATTACCACCGCTGCATCTGCAGATCGACTCACACTAACACGGATGTGTGGGCACACACGTGTGTCCACATATACACATGCACAATCACGCACAGTCTTCCACACAACGTATAATCCTTTTCCCTTTCAGCATATTACAGAGTACTGTAACCATGACAATTTATAAATGTTTACGGATTATGTAACCTAATTTTAATTAAAATCGTGTCACAAAGCTGGGGATTAATTTTCAAAGATTTCTGTAAGAAATTTGCATTCAAAAGATAATACTTCAAGCTAAGGGAAGAGCAATAAAATAAGGAGTGAACTAATTAAGTTTTCATCGGCCTTATTAAAAGGTTCAAAAGTAATTAAGATGTCATCATATCTGAGAATGCATTGGCTGAAAAGCTTGAGATAGGTCACGAAGACTGGTTGGTGCCCTTTAGATTTCATCTTCCACAAACTATACCAACCCACAACCACCCCACCCCCCCAGCCCCATCAAGTTCAAAGAATCTCCTATCTAGTCACCAAATCATCTGACTATTTTCCCTGGACATGTATGTCAAATGCAGATTTGCAGACTGGAGGTCAAGGCATATCACTAGGGCACCAACCACTCTTCGGATGTCTACCAATCCAGAAGGGAAGATGACAAATTCCATCTGGCAGCGCTGGTGAGGCGGGGGCAGGATCCAACTTCTTAAATCATTTCTGGGCCTGGATTCAAAATCGGTTTGGCAACAGAGCTGGAATGATGAGTGGGCAGTAATGGGAAGTGGAAAACACAAAGGCAAAGGAAATAAGGTAGGTGGTGAAAAAGCAACATTGCATACATTAAACCATTGAACTTGGCAAACAGGCAAAACCCAAATTAGGTAGTGGGAAGGAAGAAGTCAATCGGCATTGTGAATTCTTTGAAAATTACAAAGGGCAGCAGCTGGTAGAAATTCCACATCTACTCACCAATGTTCCTCTTCAGGGTGCCTAGGAAGAATTATTTTAAAGTATCGGGAAAAGTAGAGAAAAAACCCTGCCAATCATTTCTAGGTGGCTACCTAGAGGTGTTCTTAAAAATGAAGACAGATGTGAAAGCAGAACTTTATATAGTTTTTAAGGTGCCGACATTCAATTGTCAGCTGTAGGTGAACAGAGGTGAGAACGGTAGATGGAAAACTGCAGAAAGCTTGGTCTTGACCCCCCTCCCTCATGTGCTGGTTCCCCTGACGAACCACCGATGCTTTCGGCGCTGGGAGGGGCATCTTCAGAAACGGCGCCCACAGCCTCACAGTCCAGAGGGCCGTGCCCTGCTGCGCTGTCTTCCATGAGGACGAAGACCCAGGAGAGAACAGAGACACAGAGGGAACGAATACTAGTTCCTCCTCCTCCGAGGTAAACGGATGGATGTAGTTACTCTTCCTGGAATGTCAAGACCACTTATTTCTGAGAACATTAAATTGTACAAGATTGTCTCCTTCGTATTCATTTCCAAATCAGCAGCTGATACCACGGAGCAGAACTTCCCCTCCGCCCGGCTGATTTATACACATAAACAATCGAAGGGAAGAGTTATATCTGTTGCAGACGTGTTAGATCACACAGAGTGGTAGGTGTTCAGCTCCCACCACAGGGTCAGGAAGATCATCTTTCACGGTCCCTAAACTCTCCGCTTCCCTGACAGCCGCTCCTTGGACTCTGGGCTCACACATCTCCGAGGCTAAAAAACTAATTCTCAGTTGTTACTTACCTGTGTCCTGACATTGGGACAAAATTAACCAGTCGATGACAGAGTGAGAAACAGTGCATGTTTTGGGAAGAGCTGAGCCCACACTGTCACTGACCCAGTGGTGCACGCGACAGAGGGGCGCACGGCACCGGTCAGCACGGGGCAGAGCTGAGGGACCGAACAGTTCCGTGCACGTCCCCTTGCGTGCGGCCACTGGCTTAGAGTGGGGGAGAGTGAGAAGGGACGTGCCTGTTAGAGGGACTGCTCTGCAGCGTCCTTGTCCGTCCTCGCTCCCTCCTCACTCATCGGCCTGCCGCTGCAGCTGGACGCTCTCCACCCACCTTGCCTCGACGTCTCACAAGGGTGACTGAGTAATGCGCTTCCCTCTTTCTCTCTCTTTAAATTTTTTTTTTATTGACGAGAGAGAGAAAGATTTGTTTCACTTACTGATGCATTCATTGGTTAATACTTGGATGTGCCCTGACCTGGATCTAACTCACAACCTTGATATAATGGGACAACACTCTCAATCTCTATTTTTAAAACAACCTCCATGATGTTCTTCAGAAGGAAGGACTGTCACTTCCTCTCTCCTCATCAGCGGCAGACTTCCGCTTGCCATGAGCTCAGGGCTGCTTGTTCGCATCCTGGTGGGTCTTTCCTTAGGGCGGCTGCCTGAGATAGCGTGCCCCTCAATGCATAAGGCCAGGCCACCAAGCCCGTGTGAAGAATGCCTTAAAAATAAGGAACGCACCGGGTATGCCGAGGGCCTGTGCATGAGAAACTGGACCTGCAGCACCGGCGGGACCTCCCCAGAGGAACGAAACTGCAAGTGTAAGCTGGAGCTCACCGTTTTTCCCTAGCCTCAGGTGCTGCTGTCCTGTGAGCATGGAAGGGTTTTGTGTATAAGCTACACGTCCATTTGGCCCCTGAGGGTTCATGGAAACACATTTGGTCATTGTGTTGGTGTCTGAGGGCCTCCCTACCGAGTACTGCGAACTAGGTGGTGGAAAACAACATGGATTTAGTATCTCTTTATTACCTCACAGTTACGGAGGCTTCAAGTCCAAAATCAAGGAGTTGGCAGCATCACGCTCCCTCCCAGACCCTGGCTAGAGCTCCCCAACCCAGGCTAACCTCCGGCTAGACACCCCTTGGCTCGCAGCTGCATCATTTCGTCTCTCTCTCTGCTGTCACGTGCTCTCTCCCCATGTGGCTCCTTTCACGCGACCTTCTCTCATCTGGCAAGGACACCGATCACACTGGACCATGAGCCTGTCCCACTGCAGGGTGACCTCATCCGAACTACTTTTATCTGTATGACCCGTGACCCTTTTTCCAAATAGGGTAGAATTCTGAGTTTCTGGGGTTATGAACTTAAGGTATCATTCTGGGGGCACATAATTCAAACCACGACATGGATAATCACTCATTTTCTAGTAGCTCCCCAGTATATAGGCTTGGGTTCTATAGTTTTCATAAACATTGCTATTTCAAATGCATTGAATGTATTTCAAGTCCATAAATAATTTTTTAAAGCCCTGCCTTCCACTCTATGTTTAATTTCCTTCCCTCTTTCTATTCTATTTTTTTATTTCCTTATTTTCTCATGAGGACTGATGACAAATGATGCATGTTTAAGATTTTCTGAGAAAAGAAGTTCCGATACATAAAACCGTACCAGTCTGCTACTATGATTAAATCTTTTTCCTAAGGGCTTTCTGGAAAAGGGTATATTTTAACTGACATAAATTATTCAGCTGCTGAGGCAAGCAAGGCATTAAGAATATACACAATAGTTACCTAGTTAAACTAGGGCTTTCATGTGATGGAATTTAAAGAATGAAGTTTTGGGGGTTGCAAAAAATGAGAGATATGAAACCTTGATCGGGCTGCAGACTGAACCCCAAGGGAAGAACTCTGGGGGGACGGGGGGAACACGCAGGTGCTGACCTGAGGAAGCACATCTGGGATGGGGTGGGTGACAGGAATCTCCAACATAAGAAAAACTGTGACTACATAGATATTTGCCTGGTTTGACCATATTCCTAAATTGAAATTATCAGCAGATATTTTTTTCTGTCAGAAAATGATCAGTTCAAAGTCACACAGATACAAATAATAAGAGTCCCTGGCACCCAAAAAAACTATGTGGCTTAACCCTAATTCTCTCTGACCATGTGTATGTCAACTATCCAAACACCAGAACAAGAAAACAACTCAAAATTTTAGAAATAGACTCGAGGTTTGAACAGATACCTGCATTGAATAAACACATAAAAGATGCTCAGTATCTCTTGTCATTGGGGACATGCAGGTTAAAGCCACAAGCAGATGCCATGGCACACCCACGAGAATGGCTAGAATAAAAAAGCCTGTGGTATGTGTGGGCGGGAATTTAGAGAAACTGGACTCTCATCCGTTGCCCATCAAAATGTAAATGGCCGACCCCTTTGTAAATAATTTTCAGGGTTTAAAAAAAAAAATGAAACCTATACTTACCATAAAATGGACTCATTTCGCTCCCTGGCGCTTACAGTTATTTGTATGGAAAATGATACAATAACGAATAAATAATAATACAGAAAAAAAGAAAAGTTATCTGCCTCTTCAAAGACTTGCACATACAGCTCAGCTTAGGTTGGATACGACAGCCAAAAACAGGGACGGTTCCGATGTCCAACAAGCAGGGAACAGATAAACTACGTGTGGTGCATTCACACTACGAGCGATGGCTCGGCAATGAAAAGAGAAGGGCTGACTGACAGACGCCCACGGAGGAATCGCGAAGTGATTATGAGTGAAGCAGGCAGAGGAGAAAGAGCACCTGCTGTGTAATTCCATTATACGAACTCCAGAAACGGCAAAGCGACCCACGGTGACGGCAGGCAGAGCGTCGGTGGCCCGGGAAGGGGCGGGCGTGCAAAGAGAGATTATTACAGGGCAGAGGGAGCTTGTGGGGGTGAGAGCCACTCGTACTCTATTAGCTGTGGGGTGAAGTTACCCAAGTATTCACTGTAAATAAGTCCAGTTCATTGTATGCCCGTTGTGCCTCCACATGCTTAAAAGCACCCCAAATTTGGGGGTATCATAAGCACGTTCAGGATGATTTATTTACCTCGACCTGTTACTCATGTTGTCAGGCAGGCCTCCTCATCTTGTGCTCATCTCTTTATTTCATGGCCATACCCTTCTTGGTTTGGACTGGCCTTAGACATTACCATCAAATTAGAAGTCGTCACCACAGGTCTAAGCTTGGAAAACAGGTCTAATTTCTGCCCGAGCTGTTAGCCCCCGAGCCTTGCTCCCTGGGCACCACAAGCTGAGAGGTGGGGCCTTGGTGGATGCAAATCTAACCAAGCCTCTTTCCGCTTCGAAAGTCTGCGCCGCTGGTTCACAGTCCCCAGGCAGAGACCCAGGTGGCAGGCGAGACCTCCAAGGCCCTGAGACCCCTCCCCAGACCCTTCCTTTCCCAGCCAGCAGAGCTGTCCTTTGGGTACCCACACATTCCAGGAGGTTCTGACCGACGCGCCCGGGCACGCCCAGGGCCTCTTGTCCTTCATCTCTGTGCTGACGGTGTCCTTTGAACACACCCTACAACTACACGTATTCCCCTTTTCTCCTGCATTGCAATGACACGGTGCAGTGGGCTATCGTACAAGGGTCTTTCTGTCTTCACCCCTCGATCCCTGGCACCAGGGCCTGGCACGGGCGTGTCAATGCGTGTTCATGCGATTGAATTAACTGCTGAACATTCTCAAGGCTAGGGGCCTGTTTCATCAGGAACCGATTATTCCCGTAAGTCCCACAGAAAAGCCCCTTGAAGTCATTCACGTCGGCAATGAGAAGGACACTTGATATTCTTGTCCTTATTTCCAGAAATTACAAAATTAGCTGCTTCTGTTTCTCCCTAACACAGCGATGCTCTGCCTCCTCCATCTCATGGCACATAAACTGATTACCATATTTTTCGGACCATAAGATGCACCTAGGTTTTAGAGGAGGAAAATAGGGAAAAAAAATTTTGAAGCAAAAAATGTAAAATATTTAATAACATAAAAACATTCAGACTATAATTCAGCTACATTCGGACTATAAGACACGCCCCCATTTTCCTCCCAAATTGGGGGCGGGGGGAAGGTGCATCTTATAGTCCAAAAAATATGGTACTAAATTCTGTGGGACAGCAAAAATATATTTTTTGCTGATCTGACAAAAAAATAGGTATGATTTTTATTCATTCACACTGGACAGCTATTGTTGTGTTGGCTGGTGTCATTTTTTAATTTGACAGTCTAAGGGAAAGAGGTCAGTGCCCCTGATTAAATACTTAGGAGTTGCATGTCTTAAAGATTCTTGAGGGGCACAGGTTGCCAATCGCTGTCTTAATGTCACGTGAAACAGCCCGGTCCGGTCCCCCGACCCCCACTGTGCCGTCCGAGTGGAGCTGGAGAAGGCTGTCTCGGTCCAGACGGGCCGTCAGGGCTCAGAAACTATTAAAAACCAAGTTCGTCTCGGAAAATACATCTTGATTCAAGCAGCACAGAGGCAGAGAATCTCAGGTGGGTGCCGAATAAAAGCAGTTCAGAGAAATGGAGTCCAGTTCCACTGGAATCCATGAAAGAGGAACAAGGGAAGGGACAGATGTGGCGTGGAGTACTCTCTCATCCTCACAAGATTGCTTTAAAGGAAGAGGATAAAGACATTCTTCCCCTTTAAAAAAGCTTGTTCTTTTGTGCAGGGATGTGCGAGTCTGATGGAAAATGTAACAAATGATAAACTGGTTCCAAGGAACTTATTTCCTTGATAAAACTATTGATGATGTCCAAAACTGGGAAGAAAATACCAATGTTGGTCTCACCCAAGAAAACATTGACGTTGACGTACGTATAAAATACTCATCTTTTTAAAAATCCCTTTTAGTTTCTGTACAGAGGATAAGTACTATTCACTACTCATATAAAATCGAAACGGTTTAAAAGTAGGGCTCAAAGTTCTGTTCTCTGTGTCGATGTGAGCAGGTGGAATACACCAGACAACACAGGCTGATCGGCTAACGCAACTTATATGTTTTGGCTTGAATTCTCCATACTTAGTATCACTCCATTCCAACAGATACCCAGACTGCATTTTATCAATTTATAAATTTCTGTAATACAATCTGTTTGGAGATTAGGGATTGTCTCAAAAATTTTTTTCATTAGTTATCTTTAAATATCACAAGATGTGAACATAATGTTCAGGAGTTCATTATGCATACATAATCTGATCACAAAGTCCAAGGCAAATTCTATAATAAGCCCAGTATTCGAACATTCTGAAAGAGTCCAATTGCTATTAGTTTTCTAGGCCAGCACCAGTAACCATTTGGGCCCCGGTCCCTCCCCTCGCCTACCCCACGCCACCAAATCTGCCACAGCAAGACCCAGGCAGTCCTGGGGACAGAAACCCAGCCACGGGAGCCTCCAGCTCCCTGGGGATCGAAACCACATACCTGCTTCCTTAGAGGCAGAACCGAGACCAGAGCTGCTTGCATTTAACTGGGAATGGTTGATTATGAGATGGAAATAATTCATATAAAATCACAGCTAACTGGAGTCACTGTGCTCTTCCATTTGCATTTAAGAAATGGTGAGAGTCGGTGAATGACAGAGGTTTGGGGCCAGACCTGAAGGACCTATGCCTCTCCCCGTGGGCGCTTTCCAAGGCTCTGGTCTTTGGGCTGCGTTTGCTGATCTGCTCCGTTCAGAGAGCAGGAAGGGCGAGTGGGCCTCCTATTCTCAACCTTCCAAGCAGGTGCTCTCTCTGCCCCACAGCAGGGCTGCCATTGTTTGGTTTGGACAGGAGGCTTCCATACTTGGCAGCAAACAAAGCCACCATCTCAGCAAAGCAAAGACCACAGCAGTTACACAGAACGCCCTTCTTCAGTGTGAGGCTCTTGGTGGAAACAAATGAGAGCCGTGAGGGTGTTTACAGAGGCTCAAGAATTTCTTGCTAAATTCTCCTCTCATGGTGGAAAGTCCACTTGAGCGCAAACAGAACCTATCTGCTTCATGTCATCTAGACTTATTATGGCCAACTTTGAGTAACTATTTAACCACCTCCAAACATTCATAATGCAGTTTTCAGTACATCATCCATATGAGAAATAGAGTCAAAATATTTACTTATAGCTCAGTCAGGATAATTTTACTTTACCCAAAACATTGTTGAAAGCTGAAGACAGTTTGAACTTTTTTCCGTTACTAAATTCAACAAGGCCACGATATCCTGGGCATTGCTGTAGGTGCCTCACTCCCTAATCCCAAAGTAACTCAACGGTCACAATAGGAGTTCCAGAAAGGGGTATTTTCGTCTCTATTCCCAGAATTTCATAACAATAAGTTAACTGGGAGTCCTAATTTCCAGTACATCATTCCATTTATTAAGTTAGCTGAACATTAAAAAGCTAAAGGTCCAAAACAGTGGCAAAGAAACTTCCTCTTCTTTCTCTACATAAATAAATGGCAACTAAGTAACCTCAGCCTCCTCAGCATGTTGAAAATAGCTCATTTAGCGAGGGGTTGGAGAAGCTTTTATATTAAAATTTCTTGGGATTGACGTATTCTCTCGATTTCATTTTCACCACAATCATCTTCTGTCACATCTGTACATGTCACGAGTCCCCGTGGAGCGTGAAATGTCCTCCCCCAACTGCAGCCACGTCCCAGAGGAGACGAGCCTCCCCAGGACGCTGCAGGGGCAGAAAGCCCTGGGCAGGGAAACATGGCGAGTCTCTTCTGCAACCTTGACCTCAACATGTAGCTCAGTGCTTAAAGACTGCGAATCCAGAGCTGAGGATCTGGAACATCATTCACTCAGCATCGAAGAGGCAATGATACCTTCTGGTACAAACGTTGCCAACCAGACGCTGCCCAAAATGCCCAGACGGGAAGAGAACACAAAACATCCCAAGGATCTGTCGGCGATACTGGGGAGACGTCAAAAAAGCAGGAAGTACAGGTAACCTTGTCTGGTAAGAGTCCAGAATTAATATTTAAAACAACTAATCAGTAATCAAGGTAGGGTTCCTAAGTAACTGAGGAAGGCCAGACTTTGTATGCGCAGCAACCAGCAAACGCGACCTTACTTCCTCTCCCTTCGCGCACACATTCTCAGCGCCAGCAGCCCTGCCCCGACCTGGCGCCCTCCTCACGGAACCTCCCCAGTCACCACGCCACCTTCGTCTCCAGCCGCCGTTCCTGACAAGAAAGAAACACCTGTCACCGTGGTCGGTCTTCTCCAGATAAACACGGATCAGCATCCATTAGAAGAAACAACTCTTTATTGATGGCTTTATCTCCATACTTTTGGAGGAATGCAGAGATTTATACCTCCTATTCACTATTATTTATCTCTGCCTCTACAATGCTTTGCATACTTGCTGGTACAAAGAAGATTCTTGAAAGTATTTTTAGAATGAACAAATAAGATAGGAATAGCAACGTCAGAGACACACACTTCATCCACTGCCTTTCAAACCGGGCCTGCGTTTCTGCATGGCTGTGGCGCAGCTACGCAGCAGGGGCAGGAGGCCCAGGCTAAACGGACGGCCGGAGGCTAAAGAAAGGAGTGCAAACAGTGAGATACTCCTCCTGACGGAATCAGAGAAGCCTCTGGCTGCCCCACTCCATCCTAAGAACGAGGAAGAAAACGATTTTCTCAACAAATAAGCATGGCCAGTGTGTATGCTGAAAGACTATTTCATTTTGCTGCAAATTAATATTGATTTTTTACTCTTGTTGGATTTCTCGTGGGTCTTGAATTTCTCTCCTCTCTAAGGTAAACCTCTGTATGACAGGGATATCTGGCTCCGGATTTCATTAGTTATGGATTTTCTTTAAAAAAAAATGTTGTTGAATTTACTGTGTTCCATTGGGTAATAAAATTATATAGGTTTCAAGTGTGAGTGACAGATTCTTTAATCAGCAAGGAAACGCCTTATTCATCCGGCTGTTGTAACCAAATGCCACAGGCAGCGTGCATTATAAACAATAAGCACTTATTTGTCGTGATTCTGGAGGCTGTGAAGTCCATGATCAAGATGCCTGCAGGTCCAAGGCCCCCGTTTCTGACTCAGACAGACATCTGTTCTCCTGATCCTCGCCAGACAGATGGGGTCTCTTCTCCTCGGGGCAGTAATCCCATTCCTGAGGGCTCCACCCTCCTGTCCTGACCCCTCCCAAAGGTCCTGTCACCAGGCAGCATCACACTGGCTTTCCATGTGGGGACTACCGGGTGGGGAGGGACAAAATTCAGTCCAGAGGGCCAAAATTATGAATTTTCCCCGCTATGGACTGAAAAGGCAAAGAATTTTTGAAGAGAAAAATAGACTATGACTTTTACATCAAGGAAATGGAGTGAGAAGTGACTTCATGAGGTTTATACCTAAAACACGTAAGTACCTATTCTCTCTCACACCGAGCGAAGGTAGATTTTATACTCTACTAAACTGAGATTTTATTTAAAAACTCTCCTCACAAAATAACCATAAAACAAAGTCTCTTGTGAGTAAATGAATTCTCAAGTCAGCGTTCTAGAACGTCACATGGAATCAACGGAGATAAAACAGCACTACCCATCTTTTGTTAAAAGCCGTGTGCTTCGCACTGGAAGTCTATTCCTGTCGTTCAGTTTCTAAACCTTCTTTTGTTGTGCAAATTCACAGGTAGAGAGGATATGTTCCATCAATTATTGTCATAGTGTATTGAATCGTAGTAACAGATATTTCAAGGGAAAGAACTTCTTTGCAGCGTATTCTAAGAGTTTAGAGGGCTGGCCACCGCACTTTAAAAGGGTTAGGCCCAACCCAAATGCTGTGGTGACAATCATATCACAGCGTTACTCAGTTCGAATTCATGAATTAGTTACGGGAATAACAAATCCCTGGTCCCAGCTTAAAGATGACGAAATTCTGTAACATTTTAATTTTCGCCCTGAGGATTATGACATCAGAAGAAGTAGATCACTCCAGGGTCGATAAACTAAAATTTCACTTTCATTATTGTCCCTACCGTCCAAGATGTACGTCTTCCCGCACAACGTAATGCATTCTTCAGAAAGAAATGGGTAGTTTGTCAAGAGAGTCAAACCGAGTCACTTCCTGTGTCTCTTTTCATGGGTCTCACCTTAAATGCTTGGCTAGTTGCATTTGCCATGTACTTTCTTTACAGACATTTACTTTCCTCAGTCCGGTT